>BJBW01000889.1:94134-189840 GCA_004320125.1 Scolopax mira
CACCACCCTCATTGGAAAGAACTTACTCCTAATCTCCAAACTTTTCTCCAGCCCCTTGTCCTGTCACTATAGGCCTTTGTAAACAGGCTGTCCCCAGCCATACCCTCAGATACTGGAAGGCTGCTATTAGGTCTCCCCAAAGCCTCCTCTTCTCCAGGCTGAACAAGCCCAGCTCCCTCAGCCTGTCCTTGTAGCAGAGGTGCTCCAACCCCCTGATCATCCTCGTGTCCGTCCTCTGGACCCACTCCATAAAGTCCATGTCCTTTCTATATTGAGGGCTCCAGACCTGCACACAGTGCTCCAGGGGATGTCTCACCAGAGCAGAGGAACGTGGCAGAATCATCTCTCTGGACCTGCTGACAACACTTCTTTTGATGCAGCCCAGGATGCGATTGGCCTTCTGGCATGCAAATGCATACTGTTTCCTTCTTTAGTGTTTCCTTCTCTAATTGTTTTTGAACTTGGACACAATGGCAGAGAATGAGGTTGTGAGAGAAGATTTTTCTCCTTTCTTTTCACCTCAGAAATAAATACCCATACCCACAGTGGGTTTGGGTGGGCTGTCTCCCCTCCAGCACCCACAATGGGGAGTGGGCGTTCTTCCACATGCCGCTGCCCTGTGCTTGGGAATCACAGGGCCATGGCAGGGAAAGGCTGAACTCCATCCTCTGTCCCACTGGAGATACCTGAAGCACTTGGAGATGCCCCCCGGGTCACGTCTGCCTGCTGTAAGGGGTGAGAAAGAGGTGGAAAGAGTCATGGGGATGTTGCTGTGAACAGCAGAGCAGGGAAGGAGACCTGCATGTCCCCACCGCCTGCTGCCACTCTGACGGCACAGTGACAAACTGCGCGGTGACATTTCTGTGCACTGTCTTGACAACCCATCAGCAAGGTGCAAACAGCAAAGAGTTGTATGATAAGGGGCCTGGCATAACGGCTTAGGCAAAAGCACAGGTAGAATGTAGGAAAGCCAACAGTTCACACGTATCTCGTTAAACATGACAAGGGTGTTATATCCACAAGTCTCAGAGATCTCCATTTTGGCTAAAAAAGATAAACCGAAACATTTTCCTTTTCAAGGATAGTAATGTCACAGCAATATTTATCTAGGATACATCAGCAACCTCAATACAATGCCTGTAAGTGAACCCATCCAGACAACCCCACAATCCTCCCCTATACTCTGCCCACCTCCCTCAGCCTCATGCATGGCACCACTGTGCATGACCCCACAGATCCCACCATAGTCTGCACCCCTCCCATACCCCCAAAATCCCATCCACGCCTACACCCAACTGCACAACACCACAGCCTACCTCCTCCCAGTGCTACATACCACCCCATAAAGCTTATCCATCAGGCCTGGGCTGGGATTCAGCAGGAGAGAGGCATGACATGGGATACAGCTGCTTCCCATGGTTACTCCCAATTTACCAATGCTTGGGTTTATCCTGCCACTGCATCTAATCCCTACCACTCAGCTGGGACCAAGTTTACTGGTACAGTAAATGCCTCTATGGGGTTTCTTGAAGGCATGATATGGTAGATTCATGCCAGGAGTTTAGAAAGGCGCTTTCATTAGCAAGGAAAGGTAATGATGCTTCAGGAAGGGCATATTTAGAGTTGATGGTGATTGAGGGACACTAGACATTTCCCTAACAAAGAGAAGTAATAGATAGTGAGGAGGGCCGTAGAAAAGAATCCCACTGAATCCTACATACTTTAGACGTGGGAATGGAGAACTTGTGCCCCTTCCACAAGCCACAGTTTCATTTCATACAGATATGGACACATTGGGTTTTGGCATTGTTATGGACTGATGTTCATTTCTCGTCTACCAAATGAGTCCAAAAGGCTGATTCAGCCCTTGGAAAGGTTTTCTAATTCCTGTTTCAAAATGTGAACGAAAAGCACCTGCCCAGCCCAAAACACGTCACCTCACATTGCTAGCAAATCCCTTCAGAGCAGACATTAGTTACAGTCTATGTCTCTTGTGAGATTTTCTCCTCTTTGCTAAACATTGCCCCGTAGACGCTTCTGTCTAGTTGCTTTCCTAGTGCCTCCTCAGTGAGATTTGATCTGGTTGTTTATTGAACTTTGTCCAGTGTTTATTATTTGAGGAAATCACAAGATAGATGTGAACACTTACAGCCTAGCTGTGCTCTGGGTTACCAGGATGATTGTTTAACATGTCCCAGCCTCCAAGGGGATACTTGGCAATTAAAAGGGTTCCAGTGAGGGCCTCCCTGTATATTAAAGTAAAGCAATTTCTCCCCTTAGTTCTTAAATTTCCACAGAAGCTCTGTAGTCATGCCCAGAGCCAGGCAACCTGCTGGCTGTGAGCAGTCTCACAAAGTCAGCTCTTTTTCCTGTTTGTGATTTTGCCACTAATAGAGGCTGATCTTTCCCAAATCCTCACCTATTCACACTTAATTAGTTCAACTGGTTTATACAAACCTATGCTGACATCAGGGGTGCTCACACACTGATCATCACAGCTATGAATAAAAGGATCCTGGCTCCTCATCTGCTCTTCATGCTGCTGGAAGCCACGTGTCCCATCCTACCCTTCAGCTGCATAAGCCAAGAACAGGGCATGGAGATTTTCATGTGGCTTCACCAGTGTTTCTTGCACAAACACATGAGTGGATGTGCTCTTACCCGTGCTCTGATATGCAGAAATAATGGCATGGCTAAGCACAGCAGACTGACAGCCACACTACATGGCAATGTGGTTTTTCAGCTTAGATTTGCATAAACAAGGGTCTGAATGTCCAAGCATTTCTGTATAACTGGCTGGCACTGAGGGAAAAAGTTTCTGAGAGATCACCAGTTGTGCTCTGCACAACCAATGTAGCGTGCAGAAATCATGCAGACATGGAGATCTCCTGACAGCAATGACTCCTCAGACTTTTATATGGTTATTTTTTGACAGCCTTCCATATCCCCCATGGATTTTGCCTTAAAATTATATGGTGAAGGCATTCCATGGATCGCTACCCAAGCTAGTCTATTTTTGCTGCTGTTTCTCTTTCCTTCAGAGTCCCCAGGGATGTGGGATTTCACATGGACCTCACATAGCTATCCCTCAATCTCACAAGGGAAGCCTCTTGCACATACTTTTATATAACTGTGATGGTCAGAGATTCAGCAAGGACCAAGAGACACATACATTTTTTCCACAGAAGGTCACATGATGGAGGAAACAGAAGGTCATGAAAGGAGCATGACCATCGCTCATCTCTATTTGGGGCCAAAATCAAAAGTCAGGCTTTGGTGGCCTATTTGGTTTGCTGCTGTATTTTCCAGTGAACCAGTGCTCCATTTACTTACCTATTTTTGATAACTTAATTTCTTGTTCCATTCTAAGGAACACCCGTGACATCAGTGAAGACAGACTAAGGAGACATGCAAAATAATAGTCACAAATATGAACGTTTCTTCCATGCAATGAGAGGCAGGCATCCTGTACAGGACAAGAAGTAGAGGCAGACCTGCTACACGACCTGATGTGTGTGTATATAGGTACCACATGGTGATGATTGGGTGCACATCACAGGGGGTTCTGCAGGATTCCTGCAATCTAACATGGTAGACTGCCAGAGACACCCACATGGTCCATAGCTTTAAGAGGAGTGAGAAGTCATGGGAGAATGATAAGGGAAAGGAAGTTATGAGCCAGCCAAGCTCACCCATGGGCCATTGCATGAGCATTCCTGAGCTCTGGAGAAAGCACAAGTCCTGGTACATCAATGTTTGTGTCTGAGTGATATGGGATGGAAGGCTGCATGGATACCTCCAGCCCTGCTTTTTTGCACATCCAGCTACAGTCAGTATGTCACAAGAATCTGTAAACAGCCAAAAAAGTACAAAAATATGGTGGGTCTTTTTTTTAATTTCTACAAGCCACCTGCTCCCTGTCAATGCAGAGCACAACCCTTTGTGTAGCAAATCCAATAAACAAAACTGTAAAGCATCTGTCCTGCAACTGGATCCGGCCCATGACAAAAAGGGAATCTGATCCACAACAAACGGCTGGGAAGAACATTCAATACTTGCACAGTGTTTCACAGACCATCCACAACTTCCCACCAACACCAACCAGAACTGCTGCTCAGCACCAAGAAGAAGGAGGGGGGGAAGAAAAAGACAAAGTAGTTCTGCATCCCAGTAAGCTTAGGTACCACAAGGGGAGAAATGGTGTTTGACACAGTTTTATTATGACCAAATACTACAGGTGAGCAGCCCAGTTCTGTTCTAATTAAATTAAAATGCAAAATTTCCAAGGGCTTTTATGAGATTAGGAGAAAAACCCACATAGACCAATTTCACCTATGTGATAAAGTGTCACCCTCAGCAGACAAAAAGCCTTGACTTAGTGTTTCATTCAGAAGAGTTTTGAGTCCTGTTAGGCCAGGAGTTAGAGCTTCCAGAACTCAGGGCTAGATTTAGGGAGTTGCCATGTCAACACACCTCCACCGTTAGCAAGAACACCTCAGAGACTAGGATGTGAACTAGAAGCCCTATTTTTAAGTCTCCATATTCAAATTCAGCGTAACTCAAACCTCAGACTCCAATTCCCCTGAAACTAGTGAAACCCTCCCTGCTTCATCCAAGGTGAAGTTCGGTCCATAACCAGGTGACCACCTCAGGCCAATAAAGTAAAAAATGTCCTTTCTGCTAAGCACCAGCAAGAACATCCTTCTTCCTTAGAAGAATATCAGTCCGTGGAAAAGTAAATTCACTCAGATATAACACTTCCAATGGGATAATTCTTCTCTCTCCCTCCCAAAATGGGGGAAAGCTCTTTGCCAGTATGTAATTTCTTTCCTAATCACATTGCAGTGTCACATGCCAGTGAGCTAAAGGCTCCCGCAGCAGCCTTATTCTCCAGCATATGTGACTTTGTATAACATGTGCTTTGCTCGGCAGCCATCAGCAACAGAGAGCAAGAACATACTTCTTCCTCTATGACATTATTAGGCATTAAGAGCACTATATAGCAGTGCATTTCAGCTTCTTTATTTTCTCCCAGTAAAAGCAGCTTGGCCACCTGGTGTGCTGCACACACAGTTAAATTCCAAATGTAATGTATTTTGTAGCGAAAGAGATTAGAAAGCTGCTGTAATGAATCTCATTACCACTGTCTTTATATCCTCATCTAGTTGGAAGCAAAGATCATCCAGACCTAGGTACTGTACTTATTTAAAAGAATATCATCTACCTCTCAACTCTGTCATTACAAGAGAAATTGTTTCCTTTGGCTTGATGTTCTAGCCGTGCTTTTCTCATTCTTAAAACATGTTAGCAGCCAGATTTTCCCAAGAACCGAAGGCCAGATTTCTAAGTGCTCAGCACCCACAACTGGGCTAGATTATTTTGCAAGTGTTTGATTCCCATTTAGACACCTAAAATAAGAGCCAGATTTTCAGACTCACTCGAAAGCCTCCAAGATCTTCTGAAAATCTGGACCTAGAGTTACTCCAGTCGCTTGCCAAATTAGTGGAAATTAAAGTAGACAGCATCTCATCATGTTAGTTGTTGCAATGCTAAACAAGCAATCTTACTGTTAGATCCACTTCCAAGACCCATCCCCCCTTTAAAGGCAGTTGTTTGCTGATCTATTCAAACACAGGCCAACATTTCCAACTGTGACTTCCATGTTAAAAAAAAATAAATCCAGATTTTCATATTTTCATATGTTCTCAGAAGGAGAAAAAGATATCATTTAGGCTATATTTGGTCAACATTTCCAAGGCAGTTTATGCGGTGGCAGAGAGATACGGCCAGGAAACTTCATCCCAGAAAATGAACATTGGGAACATAATTGCAGCCAGTGGGTTAGAGTGAAGGATCTCTGACAGATAAATATATGCATCCTCCCCTGGTCCACACCTGGGTTACAACATGCAGGCCTCTCATCCTGCCTTTCACTTATATGACTGGTCAAACGTATGTAATTATATCACTATTTCATGCTATAAGTGCTTCATAAGATTGCAACTGAAAAGCAAGAGCCGCCCCTCCCTTCTGACCCCATCGCTGTGCTGTTTCCTGGCCTCAGATTTCAATAATAGACATGGGCCATAACTGATATTCCTCTCTCAGGGACATTTCCAAAATTCCAAAAATTTTCACATGAGCATGACAAAAAGCCTCCAGACTGAAAGTTATGAAGAAACTCAATCACCAAGGAGTAGTCTTGCAGGAGACTCCTTTAACCAGTCCCAGCCAGACTGGAGACTGCTCTAGGCTAAGCCTCAAACTCTGCCAAAGCTTCTTCTCTTTTGTAGAAGTAACTTAGCATTTATTAGGCAATCAAATAAGATTTACTAGCTATCATTTGGGTGGTGGGAACAAACAGGACATTACAATTTCAGTGAAAGAGACACATTCCCTTCTACTTCTTCCTCAGCTGAACCTTCACATTTGTTGATTTATAAGCATTGGGATTTCGGACCAGCCAGCTTCTGATTTGTGCTTCTATTTATCTATTTATTAACTTAAACTCGTCAGCTGTGACTGTTCTTGCCAGTGTTGTATCACATTTCAATACAAATTAACTCCTTCACTTCTTCTAAACTCTTCAGTGCAAATACACAAATTACAGAATAAAACTGGGAGTCATCCACAGTGGATGTGCTGACTGGATGAGGACATGTTCCTTACAAATAGTCTTTGTTCTAGAAGGTAAGTAATATATTTCAGTGTGAAAATATAGCAGATGAGGATGATTATCTCTGAAAGAACTCTGATCAAAACTCTGAAAAAAGACCTGGTTTCAGCTCCCTGATCTGATGATATGGACTTTCTGTATGACCTTGGGCAAATTATTTAATCTGTTAGTTCCTCAGATGAGGATAAAGTCACCTCTTTACTCCCACTCTGTCTGATGGTATGCTGTGGTGTCGTCCTATTTGTTACAATGCCAAAAAAATAAATCTAGGACCTCAGCCCTACTTTATTCAAGAACAAACGCATTTTAAGGAGAGCAGAGAAAAGGAGCCAGAAAGATGTGCATGCACCATTAAGAAAATCTCAGGCATTTCAGGTGACAGATTCAGTGCCAAATAGTAACAGTATTCATATACATATTCTAAAGAGAGCTTTCAGATTTTCCTCAATGGCCAGGCACCACCCTAAAGGCAAAGATATATTTTGCAGCTCCTTTAGAGACTAGCAAACAGGGAGGAGATCTGCTGGAAGATGCAAGGAAAAAGCCATGCGAGTAAAAATGCCATCATTTACAGATAAACACCGAGTGCGTCTTATTTTTGAACCAATGAGGTTTGGTAGGCACAACAAGTTACCCAGTCCCTGCTGCTATCCTTCATCTCTTGCTCCAGTCTATCAGCATTGTAAGTCAGCATATCTGGATGTGAAGCACTCCCCATATGAATGGGCTATTCATCTTCTGACACCGTGCAGGCAGAGCATGTGAAATGTCGAGAGATTAGACACCGCCAGAGTGAGAGATTCCTCGATGCAATTAAAGTGTGAAGAACACATAAATCACGGATTTAAATGACTCCATCCAAAGAGCCGCCATGCACGGCCCCCTCCACCAAGGCAGGGTGGGCTTGGTGGCGGCGTAACGAGCCCCGAATTCAATGGAGGAGCTGGTGTTTGGACCCTGAGCACAGAAATGGAGGTGTCTGGAGTGCAGCCTTTCCTAATGGGCTGTGATTGAGGAGGCAGCAATGGGCAGCTCTGACAGCCGAAGCAGACGCGGAGAAATAGCCCAGGGAAGCAGGGTGAGGAGCAGAAGCGAGATGAAACAGCAATATTTGAATAAAACCTGTGTCAGAGAGGCGGCCATGCTGATATAATATCAGCAATGAGAGGGAGAACGTGAGAAAAAGTACATGGTAAATTAAGCACCAAGGCTGTTAAAGGTCCAGTTATTTTCCAGCTAGTTGCCTTCTGATTGTTCATTAAAGTACAATATCCAGCCCTGAAAAACAGCCAGTGAAAGTTCACTCATTTTTCCTGTTGGCAAATGGTCACAGGATCTGGAGACAACCTGGCTCCCTAGATCTTGACTCACTGCAGTGGTGCCTTCATCATTAATATTCATATACGAGCTAATGGTGCAGAGTTGGGTGTTTGCATTCATCCTTCCTGGTATTTCCTACACTTGGATGTGGGCAGCACTTGCATTTTCCATGGGAGATGCACAAGATTTGGTGCCATGCTCAAGCCCTCCTTTCTGGGGACAGGATAGGAACCCCATTTTCCATTAAAAACCAAACAAAATAAAATAATGCATTCCCCAGAACTCAGGACTGAAAAATAACCTCAGAGTCAAAAACACCAGAGGACAAGGGAAAAGAATTGATTTCTGTTTGGTAGAAATCTCATGATTTTTAAGCCAGTCTCCTGATTGTGGCAGTGCTGAGCGTGATGTTTTTAGCAATTTCTGAGTCATCAATCCTGGCTCTCCCGGCAGGGGAAGAAAGGAGAAGCACAAGCAGTAATGTCCTAAACCACCGTTTTTCAGGGGAAAAAAATAAGAAAAAAGGATGAGGGTATCTGGTGGTTTAGGAGAATGCTCATAAAAGATGCCATCTCTTCTTTAGTCCTCCACCCACTCTGTCTCCATGGAGGCAGCTTTGGCTGCAGCCCCAGGTTTATGGGGTGTTAGCTCCCCAGGGCCCTCCATGCCATGGGGCTGTCAGCAGCCAACTCCCCCGGGGCTCAGGAGAGCACCACTGGTACTGGGTCCCTCGTGCTGCCCACAACTGGCACTGGGGACAGCAACTGGAAACCCATTGGCACTGCACCAGGGTGTGTGTGACCCAAGGGCTGATTGATAGGAGAGTTAAAACCCCTGGCATCCCTTCCAACTCCACCACCGGTAAACTTATGATCATGGCAAATATGACTTTCCTAAACATGCCAAACTCCCCAGACCCCAGCCTTGGTCTGTAGGAGCTGCCAATAGCTATACCTTCAGTGCATAGGGTGCACAGGCTTCAGCAGCTGCATACCTAGATGGATGCTAAGAGTGTAGGATGCTTCCCATGGAGGCAGGGTCTCCATCAGCATCCATAGCATGGCACGTCCCTCCTGATGGGGACCTGCCATGGCTGCAGACATGAGCTCTGCCCCTTTGGGCCACCACTAAAGGGCTGGGATATCCCCCCCACAACTCTGTGATGGGGAGGGGGGGCAAGGCAGAAGCTGAGCGTGGGTCCCAAATGCCTGAAACCCGCCGCGTGGGCTCAGTGAGACACATGCTTGCCGCCTCCCAGCACATCGGCGGGTGGCATTTCTCTCTCCCTGCAGATATCACTCCGTCTCCGAGGATGGCGAGGGGGAGAAACAGGCAGTTAGAGATGCAGGCTGGCTGAAGGCACTCCGCCGGCACCCCGCGCTAGCCTTGAAATACAGGGCACCGCCATCCTCATTCGTGCCTGGCAGCGAATCTCCTGCCACGTTTGCTCCTGCCTGTCGCACTCCCAGGAAGGACTTTTGGGGCAGGGACATGCTCCCTGGTTGGCGTTGATTCATCTGCCGTGCAGCGTTGTGGGGCTGCGGTAGCTGGCAGAAAGCTCCCACACTGATTTTTGTCAAGAGCGCCGGGCAATAATGGAACGACACCTCGCCATGTTTGCAAACAAACACTGCCTCCCTTCCTGTTTAACACCATCTGCCACCCAACCCAATTTCCCTACCCCCGTCCATCCCCAAAACCGACAGCCAGAGACAACTCCAAAAAGCAGCTGCTAAGGCAAACCCGCGCTCCGTGGCACTCATGATTGCAGGGTGTGAGTGGGGAGGTTGCGGAGCCCACACGGCCCCTGCCCGTGCACAAGCACACCCCTCACTGCACGCCCATGGCTGAACAACTAGCTGGGCTGGGGGGTTTCTTTATCACTGCAGAGATAACAAAGCAGCTCAACGTGAGTTTGCTCTCCGTTGAGCTTTTCCGTTGCCTGGTCTTCTTCCTGCCCACTGGAAGGGGCTGGTGTAGACGTGGGGGTGGAGGCAAGAGGAGACTCCACTGTGCTCCCCATCTCCATCAGCACATAAGCTCAGCTTCCCTGCATGGGTCTTATATCTTCCCCCCAACAGCACTTTCAGGCTCAACACTGGGCTGATGGGGTTATGGCATGCATCTGGCACCCACACAATCACAAACATTTCCCCAGGGCTACTGCACTGACTGATGTCCCTCCAGCGAGCAGATAAAAGTCTTCCAGAATAGCTCAGGTTTTGGGCCAGCCTTTCTCATTTGCTCTCCTTCAAACAAAGAAAAGAGAGTAAAAGGAAATAACTTCATACATCCAAGGAATGAGTTTACCCGAGAAGGATCAGACTCCTCAGGGCTTCGATCAAGGTGGGGAAAAAAACAATTCCTTGAGTAAAGAGACTGGTTGAAGAAAACCAAACACTCAGCTCACAGCACGGCAGGTGGGAACCTGCTGCCTTATTTATCACAGAGCTGCAGAAAACAGAAAATGAGGGCGTTGCATCCCATAATGCCCGGATAAGATATTAACACTTCTGTGACATCTTTATTCTACCCCTCCATTGCATTAACGACAAAGATTATTAACTAGAGCTCATATGCATTGCATTAAAAATCAGAGGTTCTTTCATGTCACCTGTTTTTTAACCTGTTCTCCATAGCTCCCACGTCCTCTCCTTCACATGGCAGAGGTATCCCCCTTGTCGAACCAAGGAACTGAGAAGGTGCCTCTTTCCTGGCCAAGCAGCTCACACACACATCTCCTGTTCTCAGCTCCTTCATGCAAGAGGGGCTCAAACACCAATATTTAAACATCACCCTGTAGAAACACTGTCCTGATATGATCTTAAGCCTCAGCCACTACTTAAATAGAAAGAGTCCAATTACTTTGAGGCAATACCCAGAGATAATGTAGACTGTCAATTCCTGGCATTTTTATGTGGATGGTCTTTACACAGTGCTCATCCTTTGCATGAAAGCAAGTGGTTTATATTTAAGAGGCTAGCTTTATTTCTTCTCCTGGGACGGGATAGATTAAGGCCAAATGAGTGTTATCTTCCTGCTCATCAACAGCTAGGCCAGGCTCACATGCCTTGTAATTTGAGGCATAGTTCAAAAGAAATCTATCTGGATCTTTTTTCCAAGCTCCCATTAATCATCGCCTTCACACCCCCTTTCTTGCAGCTCTCCAATACGCCATTTGAAGCTGGACTGTATTAAAATACTTGTGATAATTTAAGTCCATTCTTGCTCAGAAAGTCTTCAGTACATCCACACTTGTTATTTTTCAACCTCCACGATCCCTAGGGGTTGTTTCTGAGTAGCCACAGCTGGCTTACTCTTTCTGGGGACAGTCACAGAGGTCACTGAGGTCATCATAGGCATCCCTGCTGGTTTGGATGTATATGTCCCATAGTATGAATTTTTTACCATGGGAGGTCAATACGACATGCTGAGCAACTCAGTGATCCCAGGGAGGGGGAGGAGGAGACAGCTCCTTGCAGGAAACCATGTCGAGGGACTTCTCAGGTCCTCCTTGCTTCCACAAAGATTTTAGGCAAAAAATGCCTTGTGCATTTGATGTGATTCTTGGCCTCTGATTATACAATAGTGTGTACTGTGCATACAGCATGTGTTGCCTTCAACCTCCCCCTTCCCTTTGCTGGGCAAGGATATGTCCTCTCTATTTTGAGTGACTCATTCTCTGCAGTACCAGCCATTGCCAGAGGGAGGACATTTACGTTAAGCCTTCACTTTACAGACTATTTCCTACATGGGGAAGGATAACACCCTGCAGAGCAGCTGATCAGGTGTGTTGGTCGTTTCTATGGAAGAATCCTATAAGTAGGCTACAATCTGACAGAAGGATAAAGTACTTCCCATCTAGGCAGTGATGGAGATGTTTTATTCCCAGAACAACAACTTGCCTTTCTTTCATCAGCTAATTTAGTCTTTTCTGCCCTAGTCACTGACCTGAAGATGAAGCCATCTGTCCATCCTCCAATAGCCTTCACGTTACATACCAAAATATCACGAGACATGACACTGATGGTTTTTGCGAGGGTCAGAATGGAAAGCATTTCCCATGACCTCATAGCTTTTCATATTTCTCATAATCCTCTTTTTGCCTTTTTCACTGCTATCAAGTCACCTCAGGTTTTCATGTAATGGATCTAAAAGAATTTAAATATTTGATAGCCACTCTGATAATAATTTTTAACCAACTTAAGTGTGTATTATAAATTAGTTGCCTCCCAGGTGGCTGGCCTATTAAAGGCCACAAGTGAACAGCCATAGGGTAAATCCTTTCCCTGCCTACTGGGTATGCCAGTACTTCTGATTTTACAACATTTCTGGTTTTACAAGAGAGCAGATAGTTTGTTATGAAGTCCTGCTGCCCCCAATGACTGAAATATCTTCTCTCGCACTTGAGAGCATCACCTATTATGACTGTAAAACACAGGGTCACTTTCAGTGATGTTTCATGTGCTCTTTGAGGATCTCCAAGACTTCTCATCACCTATTTTACCCTTCTGGTAATCAGATTCTCACTGTGCTCTCCCTACCCTGCCTTCTGAGATCCCTCCTATGTATCCACTCCCCTCAGCTTTCATCCTCACACCTCTCCCTGCCCTGACATCCTGTGTGCAAGGGATGGAATGTTTTCCTGCTCTGGAGACTTGATTGACTGTGGCTTTGTGCACAATCACTGCAGAGGAAACTCTTTTTTAATGCGTCAAATACAGGGACTTGAAGTGCAATCCAGGCAGACAAGGGTAGTTGTGAGTGATGCCCTCCTTCCCCAGCCCTCCTCAATCCTTTTTCCAAGGGCATGGGGAGCTAACCCTACTTGCAGCTATTTTGGTGTGAGCCCATCCTCACATAAATCCCAGTTATTCTCCCTTCTAAATGTCCTAACGCTTTATAAATGCTTGCATGTATTTTCACAGAGAAGCCATATTATCTATGGAGTCTAGTTTGACATTTCCCTTCTAAAACTTGCAAACAATCTCTACCTGCCACATTTTGGTTTTGGCCCAGGTATCTAGGACTAATACATATTTTATCTCTGCATTTGTGTTTCAGAGAAACAAACCAAGAGACTGTCACCAGAAGGAGTCCTCCAAAGCAAGCCAACATATCAATGTGGCAGGCAGGCACAGTGGATTCAGTCCTCTTTTGCCCTTCAGGATGTATATTCGTTGATGGGCATAGTATGTGCTTCTGTGGAAGCTGACAGGCAGTTTAACTCTACATTTATGCCATAAACTCCATCATTGCCTTTTAGAAAGCACCTATTGCTTGCATCTTCCACTTCATAAAAATCAAAAGACCCCCGCTCCCTTCCTTTACCTCTGGATGAAATAGTGGATTTGAGAGAGGTTTTTCTGAGAGCTACGATTGCTTTTTTTGTGTGTCTGTGTATCCCACCTTGAGGCATATATGACCCTGGGCTACTTCACACATACATTTTGTTACAAAACAAGCTGCTCTTTCACAGTAGAAAAAAATCTCATCGAGGTTTTCCATTTAATGGTTGGTCAGCTCAGTTGTTTTTGTATTCCTAAATACCCGTCTTTTCAGCCTTTCATAGTCTCCTCCTTTGCTGCTGCTGACAGTGCTGATCTGGGCTAGGTGAAGTTCTCCTCCACCAGCAATCAGCGATGGTTTATGGCACTGATAATGATGAAATTCCATCTGTCTCACAGCAGATCCCTCAGGAGGTTGCTAATCAAACAACATTCAATTAGCCCCTCCAGCTCTGCCACATATTCAGCTACATCATCTCCTCATCCTACTATGAAACTCAAAGGAGCTGACAAAATTGCTTGGCTGTGGTGCACAATACTCAGTTACATCTTCTACAGCTCTTCTAAGCATTTATCTCCTCTTTTCTGAGGTTGTAACAAACTCCTCGAAGGTGAGTAGGTTTAATTGCTACAGAAATCAATTTTGCTTGGTGTCTGTTGGTTCTTATCTATAATCTGCTCTGAAAGAAAATAGTGGCCCAACTATATTGCTGGCAACCCTCATTTTCTTCATTAGAACCTCCATTTATCCCAGAAGATCCCGGTTCCAGTCATATGAAAGGACTTCTCAGGTCACAGCAAACTCTTTACTCAAGCTGGGAACCTGCTGCTTTGTTCAACCTGTTGCTTTGTTTAATTTGTTTAACTGCTTTATGAACTCCTACTCACAAAACAGAAAGTGATGTGTCAAGGGGAAATAGGGCTGGATCCCAAAAGCATCGGACAACTTAAACCTTTTTCTTTTCATTAATACAAGCTTCACTCTTATCTCCAGAGATCTATCACAGTCATTTTAGAAAGGAGACTCGTAAATGCATGGAAGTAGAATTGAGCCCTTTAGAACCATCAGGGCAGCAGCACCTTGATTTTAGGGAACTACTGCCACACCACAGTGTGCAATGGACAGATGACGTGTTATTTAGGATATCAACTGAGTGTCTTCTAGGATTGTTTGGTTTGAATTAGCAAAAAAGACATTTGTCTGTATTGCAGGGCTGAAACACCATGATAAGATCTGGAGTTAGATGATAAAATCTAGGCTCTTTCCCACAAAACTGCTGGATTTTAACAGGACTTTGTCAAACCTGTTAAGTGAACATGATGGAACTGACACGATGGAGAGATATGCCCTTCACACCCACCCAGAAAAACCCTATGAGAAATCAGATAGCAACAGACTTTGAATACAAACTTTTGAATACAGTTTTGCCAAGCCTGCAGATAAAGGCCAGAACTCGCTTGTTAAAGAGATGGTTGTTTCTTGGTGAGATGCAGTCTGAGCAATAGCAGAGGTTTGTGGCTGTCTTTTTTTTTACACAAACCTGTTCACCCATCACTGGTTCACAGAATGACCTTCCATAACCTACATGCTGGGTTGGCTTTGGAAGCAATGTCCCTTGAAGGGAGCTACACAAGCAACTTGCCTGCCTTGCATGAAGCAGCTACAACATCATGGCTGTGGCTGGCAGTAGGAGGTGGGCAAATTGGATTGTGTGTCACAAAAATAATTTCATCTTCAGCAGCAACTTACCCTGCTTTGCTCATCATTATCAATAAGAGGAAATATCAGAGGAAATATTCAGCCCTGTATGCCTCACCTAGACAGCAGACTACTCTTAAAGGTTTAGAGGATAAAGTGTGATGCCGGAGTCCTTTTTTGGTACAGCCTCTCTTTTTACTGACAGATAAGGATGGACAGATTTAATCAAGCATGGAAATGGGATCGGGCAGAGCAGGGTCCATCCCACTCCCCTGCTGAGGGCTTCTGTGATCCTGATAAGTGACATGTTTTCTCTATGGCCCAGTCTGCCATCAGAAAAAACAAGCACTATATTTCCTTCCTATGATGTCTTGTCTTTTATGTTCAGCTTAAAGCTCTTCAGGCAATGGTCTACTTCTTACCTTGTTTTTGCTGGGCTGCCATCACTGAAGAGCCCTGTCTCACTTCAGCTGTCCAGACATGACCATAGCGCAAATATTAAGTAGCGCTGACAGCTAAAAGCCTGCTTCCATCTTATTTCCTTAGATGTCAGCAAATAATGTCATGGCAAGGGGATGACACACCATGGCCCGACATAACAGAAGTGACACAATGCTGAAATCAAGACATGACAAAAATGCAAGGTGCACACACGGCCATTCCTGAACCTCTTCTCAGTTGGCAGGGAAAGACAGGCATAGACCCTGTGAAGTGCATCACACGTTGTACAAGTTTCACAGCCTCCAACAGATGAACCAGGCAAACCTGTAGCTTGACTGGGTTTTGTCTTCAACATTAAACTCCTCCGGGGAACACAACAGCACCAGACGCGAGGTCGTTAGACATAAGGACATATGCATGGAGAAGAGAAGGATCTTTGGAGACTTTATAGCAGCCTTCCAGTACCTAAAAGGGGCCCACAGGAAAGGTGGGGAGGGACTCTTTATCAGGGGGTGGAGCAATAGGACAAGGGGTGACAGTATTAAACTGAAAGAGAGTAGATATAGATTGGCTATTAGGCAGAAATTCTCTACTCTGAGGATGGTGAGACACTAGAAGAGGTTTCCCAGAGAAGCTATGGACGCTGTACCCCTGGAAGTGTTCAAGACCAGTTTGGATGGGGCTTTGAGCAACGTGATCTAATGGAAGATGACCCTGTCCATGGCAGGGGGATTGGAATTCAATGACATTTAAGATCCATTCCAACACAAATATGTTATTCTATGAAGTGCTTTACTTCTAGATCACTATTTCCAGCTGAGTCTTGTGTAGCTCATTAGTAGGTAAGAGCCATTGTCACATGACTGTCACTGTGAATTGAAACAACAGTAGATTTTGCAGCCACAAGAGAGGTACAATTGCACGCCTGAGGGAGAACTGCCCAGCAGGACTTGTAGACCCTGGTGCCTTCATACTGAGGTGGTCATGGCCCATCTGCTCTCAGTGCTACAAACAGCTACAGGAAAAACAGACCCAGAGCAAGCTCAGTGGTGCCACTTCCGAATCTGCCTTGCCTTTTGCCAAGGTCCTCTCTGATATCCATGCACCCTTCTGGGGTGAGGAGCCAGCACCACAGCTCCCACACTGGGGGAAACCTGGCAGCCAGCTGCCTCTGCCTCCCAGGCAGCCCTGCACTGCTGCCAGCAATCCTATCCTCGCTGCTGATGAGGCTGTTTTTCTTCTGCAGATCAATAGGGAACTTCAGGTCTGTCTCATCCCAACTGCACTAAACAAGTGGCACTTCAATACTGCAATGACAGCTTCCTAAAATACTCTGAGATAGATAGACAGGGCAAAATCCATGGGTTAAATTAGAGCGGGGCAGGAGAATAACACTCATCCAGAACAGCCAGCTTTTCTCAAGCGTGGCCTAACTCAAGGGTCTCAGCCTGAGAAATGCAGAGCTTTCCTCTACCAGTAAGTTGGAGCCCTTGCCATGTGCAAGGTGCAAGCAAGAGATCAAGGCTGAATTGGGTTTCTTGTCCCACAACTCAAAAGCTCAAGGTAAGTTCTTGTGCATGGAGCAGGTAGGAAAGAAGTCTTTCAGGTAGACTTGCATTTGGAAACCCTCTGCCAAACACAGGTTTTGTGTCACAGAAAGCTCCTCCTTGAAAAGAAATGTGCCCATGACCATTTTGGAGCATTCTGACCTTTATCATGGAGATATATGCCTCCCTGTCAATGGCTCATAAATGGATGAACAGCTCAGCTCTTTTTAATAGAGTTAGGCACAAGGTAATAATAGACTTGTGCAGCTCTCTCTCTTTGCTTAATTCATCTTTCTACAAATCATTAACATTGTTGGAATAACTGCTATCATTAGCTCGGATTCCTCCTCGCAGCAGCTCGCAGCAGCATTGCAGTGCACAGCGCGTGGAAAATGGGGTTCCCTGCTCATGTTTGCACAACAAAGACTCAGGGCAGGGCTTTTCATTCTCCTGTCAGAGGAAAGGTGCTGAATAAAGCAGACCAAACTCCTTTCCTCCTCCACCAGAGAGCATAGCACAGAGATCAGTGCAGCAGATGCAGATACAGACACAGCAGGGGCTCCAGCTGAGGCTCTCAATGCAGAGGTTGTAGCATAAACCCAGCACAGGTAAAAGTCATGTAAGCCTCTCCCACATCTCCTAAGGTGTCCCTAACCCATGCAAATGAGCCTGTGGTCTCCACATGCAAGCAAACGATTTCCTCCCTCCTGTTGTCAGGTCCTATGAGGATGATGCTCACTAACCAATAATGGTAAAGCTACTCCCTTTGTGCTCATTTTCATCGTTTCTGAGCCAAGAGCCAAGCGCATATCAGGCTTCAAAATACAGTGTGGCCAGAGCAATGATGACCCCGTGCAGCATCAAGCAGGCTCAATGCCAGGTTGATATTCCTTTTGAAGTGTCAGCAGCTGCTGGGAGTTGAACAGAGCCTCGCTGCTGTGTGGCACGGCAAATCCAGTGCTGGTCTGAGCTAAGTTCATACCAGGCAAAGCCTGGTTTTGGATCAAAGCAGCCAGCCTACTGGCACCGCTCTGGGCAACCTGCCTGCCTGGAGTGGTGAAAGGAGCTCTGCTTGCTGCTGCTCCTGACGGCCTCCCATCACATCATGGGGAAGGAATCAAAAACCTCTGGGCACATTTCTTGGCACATGTTTTGGTTCAGCAGCAAAACAACCCAAAGCCCAGTTCTGTGGTTCCTCAGACCCCAAAATTATTAAACAACTCCATGGCAGTGGATGGGGCTCGCCCCTCAGGAGAGCTGGGCCCAATCCCGTGATTGTGATCTGCACATGTATCTGATTAGCATTGTGGGATCATCCTTTAATTAAATTTACTGTGTTTGGTTTATAAGCACAGCGGTCTGGATTTGATGACAGCAGTACACAGAATGGCGTCCACTGCTATTTATGCATGTTGGGGCACGATGCACACTCTCATTTCATGTGCGTAGCCCCAAATGATGTCCCTGGGACTACACATGTGCAACTCAGAACAGCAATTGGCCTGCGCTCGGGAGTGTTGTGTGACTCTTCCAGTAATCTGAAATGGTCATTTCCTAGCAGTCTGTTTGTTTCTGTGTCAAGGGAAATAATCTAATTTGAGCACTGTAAAATTTACAATTATTGTGCAACAATTTTAATGAGGTGGGGCGGGGGGAGCAGGAGAATGTCGGGATGAATTGATGTGGTGTGAAGGTGAATGCAAGGCAAAGCTTCTCCCCAGAAAACTGAACACAAAATCTACCACTCCTGTAACAGCGTTGCCATCTGCAATTAATGAAGGCTCATGTGTGACTTCCTCACATGATGGGGGTCCTCACAAACACCATGAGTAGAGTTCTGCAGAGGCAAGAGACCTGTAAAGCACATGGCTTAAAGGCATCAGCACCCTCACAATCATAGGCATCATACCCAGCACAAGCTGTGCTGGAGTATGCTGCTGTGACGCAATTTTTTTCCGATAAAAGTGTCCAAGACAGATTACATGTATTATCAAACCTGCTCAGACAACTGGGAGTCTGGGGAGTCAAAGGATCCCGAGCCAGGTTTGTGAACATTGTGTTCCTTTATGAAAGATCTCCATGGTGAGTCCTGTCTTTCCTACATTCAGCCCATCGCAGGATTATACATTTCCAGTCCAGTGATTCCAGTTCAGGTCTGTACTGGGACTGACCCAGAGTACAGCGCCCACCCGGCCATTAACACCAGATGGTGTGAAGCACAGTCCTCAGATGTGGGAAGTGGCTCTGCAATTGTACAGGCTTCCCCAGTAACAGTGCAAATGGATCCCAACCACGTATTGCTCATAGGGAAGCAGCTGAAGACCCAGGCAAGATTTTGACTCTGTGGTAATAAAGTTCTGCCCTGCTCATTGCTCCATGTGCAAAAAAGCCAGAGAGTCCTGTTGTGATTTAATTGCCATGGAGAAACTGCCATGGAGGTGGAAGCACAGCCCAAAAGGCCTACTGTGTTCCTTTGGGATGGAAAGCCAACCTGAAGGTCTCTCTAATATGAGGAACACAGCAGATCTGTCACAGTGAATGGTCCCTGTGACAGGCAGCTGGAATGAGAAGCAAATGGTCTGGTGTGTCCTTGGCAAGGCAGGAGCAAACCTCAATGTCTCAGCCAGGAGACATGACTGGGGCTTCTCACTGCTGCTGTATCCAGTGAAAGCACTGCAGAGGGGATGACTTGGACCAATGCCTCCAGAAGCTTTGAGAGAGCCAGTGCTGTGACACTTGGTCCTATTTTCCTCTAAGAAGGAGTTATGCTGGTTGTGTTTCCAAGAGGAGCCCTGTATTCTTCATCATCATTCAATTGCTGTTTTAGATATGTCCCATGTGTACAAGGACCTATGATAACTAACCAGAAGATCACAAGGTAAGTTCTCTGGGGCATGATTTCTCTTGACAGAATGATGAAGGAGATGATGGGGTTGCCTGCATAGGGTATTAATTGCTTCTGGTCATTCTTCCCCCATAACCTGGTGCTCATAGTCCTGGGAAGAGTCTTCTCTTTGTTCTGGTATTGCCTGTGTCTTGCAAATAACTAGGACTGAAAGCATCTTTCTCTAATCATGCAAGTTAATTGCTTTCTCATGGTGGCCATTATCCAGTTCCTCCTGTCCCCCTCCTGTGTCAGACAAAAGAGGAACGACATCTCGGCCACAATTGGGTTTTTGTGTCTTGTTTAAAACACTCCCCAAGAGGACACTTCACGTTTCTGTCTGAGCCACTTTATTCCCATCACACGAGCAGCACTCAAGCTAATGCACAGCGAGAGCCCTAGCAGGAAGTTCTTCAGGAGGAGGTAAGAGCCAATATGTAAAGTGGTTAATGAGCTTGTCACAGACAGCAGTGCATCAGGTTACCACTACCAGAAGTGGCTAGAGCCAAGAAAACACTCTTCCAGCAACAAGAACCTTAAAGCCTGTCTCTGCCCTAGGACCAGGAGCACTAAGAGCATGCAGAGAAAAGGGAAAATAACATCTTGTAACCCAGAGGCAAGCCAGACCATTGAAGCAATTACCCCAAACTCTTAGAGGCAGCAGAAGAAAAGCCACAGGATCTGCTCCACTTCTGCCGGGCCAGGCAATTCACCTTGGTCCTTCCGTAGTCTCTCCCAAAGCATTGGGAATGAAAAAACCAGCCCTAAAGAACTGGAAAATGGGGCTGTAAAGGATAAAATTCAGCTTTGGGAGTAGGAGAAGGTGAGGAACAAGAAACGACTCTCCATTCTTCTTTTAGGCAGTCTAGGTTAAGGTAACAGCATTCCCTTAATAGTAACAGGTTGGCGGGGACTGCACAACTTCTAATAGATATCACATAGCTCACAGGATAAATTAAAAAGTCTGCAGGAGAATGGTACTTGGCATCATGAGTAATCCAGTGACAGCATGCTGCACTTCAAGAAACCATGACATCTTGACCAAGTCTGAGAGCTCAGAAGGATACAGAAAAGAGAAAAGCCATTTAAACAGAGCTTAGACTGTCCAGACTTGCCATAAACTTAATTAAAGCTCAGATTTTTAATTGAGTGAAGCAGAAGCTTGTTGTGGTTTGACCCCAGACAGCAACTAGAGTCATGCCACCACTCACCCACCTGCTCCCTTTATCCCCCCCAGAAGAATGGTGGGAAGAGAGAAAAAGAGGGGAAAGGGAGAGGAAAAAAACCCTAATGGGCTGAGATAAATACAGTTTAATAGAAATAATAACAGACAAGGAAAAACAGCAATAATAACAGCAATAATAATAATGACAGGGGTCAGCCTCGGCACTCACTGAATTAGCACCGTCCTGAGCAGTGATCGCAGATTCCCATTCCCCGTCTAACCCCCATTTATATAATAAGCATGGCATCTATGGTATGGAACGTGTGGCTAGGGGATAGTTCACCTTCTGGCTGCCACAGGGCTCTTTGTCCCCTGCAATGCCTGGTGGTAGCCACTGACTGATCTACTATTTCACCATCATTCTCCCATGTTGGTCAGTGTATTCTAAACTCCAATAATAAACAGAAGACAGTTCCAATGAGGGTGGGCACAAGGGGCCATGAGGCAGAGCCCAAGTGTGACTTTGAAGGAGAAACCTGGAAAGCAGACTTGACCCATAGGTTCATGTTTTCATAACACCGTAGTGTCATAAGGTTGAGATGTCACATCTAATGTCATCCTAAAGAAGTGTGTGATGTTGAGATGAGAAAGAAATGGGAACAGGGGGCTCCTGATATTCTAGGACACTACATTCTTATAAAGAAAACAAAGAAAAAAATAAAGAAAAATGCAAAATAGAAAGGAGTCATGTCGACAGTTCCAAACACTGGGTGAAAACACAAGGGAAAAGCTTTCTGTGGGGCCCAGGATACTTTGAGTGTGATGAAAATGCAAAATTCACCTAAAGTTTTGTTCCC
This sequence comes from Scolopax mira, assembly GCA_004320125.1. Classification (NCBI taxonomy): domain Eukaryota; kingdom Metazoa; phylum Chordata; class Aves; order Charadriiformes; family Scolopacidae; genus Scolopax; species Scolopax mira. Next base: position 116,012 of record BJBW01000889.1, read on the forward strand.
CACTTCAAAACTCATGGGGCCTCTCGACCCCTGCCACCATTCCTCCACCTCCATTCCTCTGTTCCACCTGACCATTAATCTGGTAGTTACAGCATAAGGCTGAACTGTGAGAGCATCTGTTGCAGGTGCATGAGTAGCTACACCATGTACCTTCATCTTTACTCATTTGTATCCCTTCATAAGTAAATACAGTCCAGGAAATAGTCACTGCTCAAAAGGTGGGAAGGAGAGGTTGGAGCTTGACCTTTTAATGTCGTTAATTTTCAATGAGCCTAAATCAAAGATCCCATCTCAGCACTACGCTAATTTCAACACATTATTCTTTTTAGGCCTTCAATCTCATTCCCCACAGATACCATAATTCATGGAAACATGTAAGAGATGGACTTGAGGCAAAGAACAAGGACAGGACAAATCATGCTAATTTAATTTACTTGGTTAATTACATTTCATATCTTCTTCATTTGAGATATACAGATGAGTAAAATTCATATGGACACAGACATTGAAAAGCCAAAAATAAAGTCTTGAGCAGTTTCATCTTTGAGTTGTGCAGAAAATGAAAGTGAGAAAAGGAGAGAGAGAATGTGTTAGTTAGCAGATGCTGTAAGGGGACAAGGAAATACAGTTTGTTCCTTCTGTAATGTCTCTGACCTCATCTATCCCTTTTCCACACTCTTCCGTGATTATTTTGGTCTTCTTAGTTTTATTGCTACATTTTCCTTTTCTCGTTTTTGTTTTGCTCAGCAATACAATATTCTTCAGTAGTAGGCTCCCTGGGCCACATTCTTATAGACCATTGGAATATTTCTAGTAGATGACCAAAGGGAGGCATTAATGGCTTTGAGTTACTCCATCTACAGTCCAAATCCACAAGGAGAGTTTCTCTAACTTACAGACATGATCCTAAGGAACTCCTCCAAGAAGAAGGAATTCCTACAGTTTCTTCCTGAAGTGAATGACATAAAAAAAACCCAGGGATCTGCCAGTTCTGTGCCACCCAGAGCTTCAAATCCTAATTTTATTACTGTTGTATCTCGAGAGCAGCTGGGAACAGTTGAAAATCTGGGCCTCTATCTTCACACATCCAAATCTGTCTTTAAATCTCACTTCTTCAAACAATCTCCCCTTACTTTCTTCAGCATTGACAAGTTCCAGGTGCCTGCATCCTCTCTCCAATCTCTGATTCTCATTTTCAGAGTTGTTCTTACTTTGGAAATGGTCTAATCCTCATCTGCAGTCACACAGAATAATAAACATGGCCTCAAAACGATGTTCTTCGTATCAGCCAGTGGTCAGATGTGAAGCTTCACAGATGTAGATTGCCACATTGGTGCAGATAAATCACAAACCATGAAGTCCATGTGCAGAACCACAAAATTGTCACCTGGAGGACAGACCCCAGTGCTTGTGACTGTTCAGGAAAGCCTAGATAAAGCAATGGGAAGTTCATCCAAGGGCATAACCCTGTACCAGCGGACAACAGCTGCCTAAAACCTCATAAGAGCTTCTGCACCTACTCTGCCACCAATTATGCCTACCTTCCCATGTCTGACAAAAGTAGTATAGTCTTCCTAACCTGCTCCTGACTTTCACAGATCACACCTTCATGTTTGTATGAATCATCTTTGATCATCTTTGTATGAATCAAAAGAAACCATCAGCATCCACAGCTGATCTACCAAAAAAAAAAAAGACCTTTAGATCATTCAGTCTAGTCTGGGCACTTCGTAGCCTAGTTGTGAGTGTAAAAGAGTTTAGAAGCACGGGCATGGACACAAGCCTTGAGATGCCCATGGCTTCTAGGATCAGGCCACAGGCCCTGGCCTGCTTTATTTCTAAGGATAGGCATAAGCATTACATCTTTAATCAGACTGTTTTTTGCTTATCTGCATCTCAACAAATCTCACCCAATATTCTTCATCCACTTGGCACCCCAGGATTGCTGCAATGCCTTACACAGTAACTATTTGCACTTGATGCTGTATCCACTACACTAAGTAAAAGTAGCATATTATTACCAAGTTACTGAAGCAATAGAAGTCAACAAATGAAAGAATTAACTCACAGGAATTGTCTCAAATCAGGATTGTAAAGACCACAGCCCTCAGAGAAGTGAGTGGCTGCATTGAGTCTGGCTGGGCTGGAGATATTTCCCCCTCATCAGCCCTCCTGGTGCTGTGCTTTGCATCGGAAAGGTGGAAAGCTCGGTAGCTGGAAAGGTGATGGTAACACACCAGTGTTTTCACTACGTCTGAGCAGCACTCCCACAGCGTCAAGACTGTCTCTCCAACATTCCCCACTCACCAGTAGGCTGGTGGTGGCCAAGATCTTGGGAGGGGACATAGCCAGGACAGTTGACCCGAAAGGACCAAAGGGATATTCCATACCACATGGAATGATATCTGCTCAGGAATAAAAGCTAAGAGAAAGGGGGACAAGGGGAGAATTCATTATTATGCTTGTCTTCTGGAGCAAACACTATGTGTACTGAAGACCTGCTTCCCAGGAAGCTGCTGGACATGACCCGCTGATGGGAAGTAGAGAATAAATACTTTGCTTTCTTTTGCTTCTGACCATAGCCTTTGCTTTTGCTTTATTAAACTATCTTTATTTTGACCCATGAGATTTTTTTCTATCCTATTTCCATCTTATTCCCCTTGTGGTCCTGCTGAGGAGAGGAGTGATAGAGCAGCTTCATGGGTACCTGGCATCTAGTCAAGGTCAACCCACCAAGGTGACTAATTGTAAATCATCGTCGTTGGCCTGGGCTAATGTTGTTTGGTCCAGCAACCACATAACAGCCATCTGAGTGGGATCAGTGGCCAAAGCCTGGTGGGAGAGATTCATCTGACCCAGCATTAACTCTGGCAGCGTGAATGTCTCCATCAGAGCTGAACGGCCTGACTTCTCCATATGGGCACAGAGAAGCAGACGCTTTTATTGTGGACTTCAACTCATCCTAAACCAGAAAGCTTCAGGGTTAGATAAATCACACCCATGTCTCTATGTTGACTATAAAGGAAGCCATGGGTGACCAGCTCATCCAGAGACCGCTATCTTGCCAAGTGAGACACACATCTCTTTCCTGCCTGATCCCCAGCAGCAACAACCCCTCTCCTTTGGTGAAAAACTGCTACAAGAGCCAGGGCCACAGATGCTGCCACAGTGGTGGTCACTCCAGGGTGCCAGCAAAGAAGCTCAAGAGATGCACTCTGCTGTGCCGACCTCTGCCTCTGCTCCAATAACTCAACAACCTCGCTAATTCCCATACCAGGAAAACTCCCTGAAATATGGGATTGATGTCTTCAAGCACACTCTGGAACAAGCACCCTATAGTTTATCTTTGGGTAGGTCTGGGTCAGGAAGTTATTTGGCATTTCCCAAGTAGGCTCTTGAACATACAGAATTCATAGACAAATCAAATTTGCCTTTTTTCCTGTCCAGGTCTAGCACCATTAAACACACTGAGCAGACTTTCAATACCATCCAAAAGGAAATTATTTCCTTGGAAAACGTCCTCACACAGTTTAAGTTGAATCAGACCCACACTGGACTATATAAATATCATCTTAATGCCTTGTTCCTGTAAAAACAGTAAGTATTGAGAACTTTGTTGTTTGCCCAGGAGGTACAGCCCATGCTAGGCTGCACAAGGCAGGCTGCCAGGCAGGAGGGGCACATGGTTACAGAAACAGCCTTTTCTGGATCCAGCCTCTGAAACTGGTGAACAAGGTTTCTGTGAGTGAAGGAGGTTTTCCATCCAGGATCAAAGACAGGCAAATGCAAGGGGAGTCTGAACGCTGCACTGCTCGGCTGAGTTACAGGTGCACACTCCATGATCCTTTGGTGAAAATAAGTGAAGTCACAATAATCACCAGCTTTATTCATGCCTTCCTATCCTCATTTATCAAGCAGATAATTTCATCAGCAATTTAGATATTCTACAAATTTTTCCAAAATTTGTCTTTTTTCACCTGGAAGTGCTGAAGTGTCTTCTGGAGCTGTCTTTGATTTATTCCATGCTCCTATTACTGTCACCATTACGTATACACCAGCTGGATTACATCCTGTGTAACAAATGGGAACTACCTTTTGGGAACCCTTGTTTGCGACACAAAAAGACAACACAAGAGGGACTTGGACCATAGCAGGCAGTGGATGAAGTAGACTGCAATTTCCACAAGTCTCTCCAGTCTCACATTTTCCAAATAAAAGTTTTTACTTTTCTTCCAGTGCTTTTGTATGGCTCTTTGAAAACAAGAGACACTTCTTGTGGTAGGAAATTAAATATTAGGGAAATCTCTAAAATGGTCTTTCTTCCCACCTTGCTCCTTGCACCCATCTGGTAACACTGAACTACTGTATTTCCAAACATCTACATCCTTATATGCATCAATTGGTGAAAGGATTGTTGCCTGCTCTCTAGGTAAAGTTCATAGTCAGGCTCGGGAGACCTCAGTGCCATTTTATAGACATTTAGAGAGAAATGAGACTACAAACAATCAGGTCATACTTGCCAGTAAGCACTTAGGAACTATAATCTTGTGCTCTGGTTGAACGGTAGAGCCAACTAAGCTACATTACAGTATTTCCTTCCTATCATGCATATTTCAGCCACAGTAAAAAAAAAAAAAAAAAGGGCATCAAAACACAGCCAAGTTGTAAAATCTGACCATCTGCAGGGCGGCTGGTGGAAAACCATTTTTACTTTGCCTTGAGAGGCATTTTTCCAAAGCTGTCAAACAGCTATCACCAAAACCCACTAGATTATTTACTAGTCCAACATCTGTCAAGAAATAATTAGGTTGTTAAAGGTAGATTGTTAGTTACCGGCATTAGGCATCCATTAACATTAATTGAACTCCTCAGAATTATTTAGGAGCAAAGTCTGGCCCCATTGAAGTTAATGGGAGCTTTTCAATTAACTCTTGACTGACCTGATGGATTTGACTCATGGCAGATAGAAAATTGATGGGTTTCTGTTCAATCTGTATACCCATGAATGGAGACATCTGCTATAGGGACATGGGCTCAGAGAGGCTACACACTGAGGGAGTATTTTAGACAATCCAGCCACTTCAGGATACTCAGTAAAATTTCATCCACCTCTGAAGAAGTGCTCACCCAGTGTCTCTTCTCTGCTTGAAATGGAAAAACACACTGGGCCATGTAGGTACTTGTTTCTAAGTTGACTTACATTGGCACAGGGATGCACACTGTGTTTTGAATATTTAGTTTTTAAATCCATCAGCCTGAATTCAGTGCAGTCCTCAGGTAATATGAATCACAGCATTTGGAGGCTGGCCCAAGGAGTAAGTCAGAGCAGCCTGCAAGGTGCCCCAGCCCACCCTAACCTTCAGTGGGATGTTCTGTAGATAGACCTTTTGTGCTTCTGATCTGCTAGCAAAAGCTTCTGTGGTGATTTTGGGATGTCAGGGATCAAGTCCTCTGCAATAGTGGGACTAATGGAAAGGTGGCCCTTATACAAGTGAAATTCAGACTGTCATCTACAATCCGGAAGTTGTGAGTGTTAAAAAAAGCACTTTCACAGCCATATGTGCAATGAAATAGGTGGTGGGTAATTAGCATTGCTAATACTTTTACTATTAAAGATCCAGGGAGAAGCAAAACAAGGGTGTGCCATGTATTCACTGACTGGAGATGATTATGTTTCTGTTGATATTTCAATGTATTAATTTGCCCTCGCCATTCCCCCACTCCTTGCAGTCCACAGGGACATGTTTGATTGGGTCTTCTAGTTGAGAAGAGAGGGTCTAAACTTGCTGTCACATACAGAAGATAACAATAGGCTACTCAAATGGAAAACCTTAGTTTTGCATTAATACATTAATACAGAATTTTGGACTTCACTGTTAGGTTAAGAGTTAAACTTTTAGTTATCAGATCCCTTGTGTGATATAAACTATCATTATGAGATACATTTTCTTTCCATTATGCTGTAATAAAACCCTCCTCCTTATAATATAAATATATACATTTCCTCCGAGGCATCCTATTTGCTAAAGAACATCATGGAAATCTAATCTCCTTTTAATCAATAAAACACCAAATGATGTTTCTATTTAATGCAAACTTTGCTTCTTACCATGTAATGAACCTGTTTCTATTAAGAACACAGCCATTAATGGAATAAGTAATGCATTACTACTATTCCACTGCTACAGACAGGTTTCTCTTAGTATTTCCATTACAAACTCTGCTGTTTAAGAGTCTGCAATTTTCCGAGCTGAAGTTTTGCCTATAAAATCTTTTCATACTGCTTGAGGGGTTGGGGTTGAGGGCTTGGGTAGGGAAGAAAGTTGCAGTTTTCGTCATGTGCAGATGCTCTCTCTTGCTCAGCCACAGACTCACTGTATGACCCTGGTCAAGTCATTCAACCTTTCAGAGCTTCAGTCAATTCAAATGGAAAACTGTCTGAAAAAGAGAGAGGGCTCAGAGGCAAGAGAGATCCAAGTTTAACTACATTTGAAAGAATGGCTCTAGGGAATGATAATGGACTGGAGAGACTTTTGCTTTTGGGACATCAGTACAATTTATTGTAGGTCAGTAATGAAAAGAAAATGGAAGCATGGCATGTTGCCAAGAATAAGAACTATGGAGGACTGCTCAAACCATTTGTGACGGATGGCCATAAGAAGAGATAAACAGCTGTAATTTGGGCCAGAAAATACTTATGACCCAATCTATGCTTTTGCAAAGACACTCTTTATTCCTGTGCTTTTGTCAAGCTATTTCTGAAGGAAGTTCAGGACCTCTTTCTTCACAAGACACTCACTCAGAATATTTTATATCCTTATTGGGTTGTGGTTCATCTCAGTCATACTGTTTCTATTATCTGATAAATGACAGGGCTTTCAAGAAAAAGAACAAGAAACATGTATTAGGAAACTCTGAGACATGTAATCACTGGTGCAGAAGTTGAAAGGAATTTGAGGATTAACAATTTTGATGAGCAAAATAAACAAGGGGAGGGAAATTCACAGCTGAATTTCATGTTTACATCCTCATGAATGCTGTTATCTCCCATGTAAGCAGATTAGACTGGGCGATCAGATCGTCCACCAGGGCATGAAGGACATGCCTACAGTGAAAAAGGTGGCTGTCCCTTGCATGGGTTAGTAACCTGACAGGTTGCAGGTTAAGGCAGGAATGGTAGGATAGTTTGTATTTTAAGCTGGTTTAGCAGCTCAAGCTAAAAAGAAAGATGGAGCTCTAGATGCCAAATAGATCTAAGGTCCAAGTTACCTTCCCTTTGCCTGAGTGAAGAACTTCTACATTTGATGTGTTCAGGAATCTTGGTTGCAGGGGAACTGGGAAGGTCATCCTCAACTCCTCTTTCTTTTCTCTCACATCTCTGAATTTGAGACTGGGTAAACGAAAATATGGGCCTTGGAAAAACACAACACAAGAGGGGGACACCACAGCTCCAAACACTCCTAGACAGCTGGGACATTGTTCGGAAAACACTTGTCCAGCACCACTGGAAGAAGAGGTCTTCTTTAACCTTCAAGGCAAGACACTGAGGGTCAATAAAAGGTCCTCTCCTGTTAATCTATTAACCAGAGAATATTTGTTGGGACTTACTGCCATCTTAAGTTTTCAGGCAAAGCTAAGGCATGGATGGTAGGACATTGTGGCCTCTCAGTCTGGTGGTGGGGCAATGATTCCCTAGTCATGATCTTCAAATTAATGTGTCTGTTGCCGATCCATGTATATAGATATTGTTTTTTTCCATTATTTTCAGGTCACATTTCTGAGGTTTGCTTCACAGTTGTGAGTAAAAGAAACACCTTCTTAGACAGGGCAGCAAATCTCTAATCTGATTATCTGTCTTAGAAGTCATAGACAAGCCCTGTCCCTAAATATGCAGAAGAAAAAGCAAGTCACTGTCTTCTCTTGACAACTGGGGGAAAGTGAAGCATGAATGATGTGTAAGGTCATTGGGAATCCCCTTAGTGGAGTAAGAAACCAAATTTAGTTCTCCCAAAAGAGAACCTTAATCATGGGATGGGTCAGGTAGGACACATGATGTGCAACAGTCTTTGATAAAAAAGATGGCTGAAGTGTTTCCTGCACCTGAAGCTCCAAGTGGAGGGCCTGGGGGAAGGACCAGCCTGTGCATAATGTCCAGTTATCAGCAGTGACTGGTGGAGAGGGGAGGGACGAAAGAGCAGAGGAGGATATTGGCAGAGAGAGCCATCACATCCGGAGGCTTTATCCTAGCACAGGTAACACGTTCTTTATTTCGCATTTATTTTCTCGCCATATTAGGGAAGTGGAAAATAGACACACTTATTTCTCCTGCTCATTTTCCTGGACCATCTGGTGCTGAAGCAAAGATGACATATCACTGTGAACAAGGGGAAGATGTCACAGTTTTCACTAATAGCTGTGGGAGGAAAATAATTATTTTAAAAGTATGTGGGCTGTACAGACCGTACTTGTTAAGTCAAACTACCAGGAAACTTATTTCAGACACAAAACGTTTGATATTAAATAATCAGTAATGCTAGAGATCAGCAGTCCCAACCACAAATGTCGGGCTCAGTTCTCAGCTCTTACCACAACCATAATTCAGGCACCACTTCACTGAAGCCACCACACAATCTTTTGGGTTTACTGTATCAGGTAAGAATGAAGAATTATAGACGAGTCTATGCCACAGATTACTTGTACCATGTACATCAGTGATTGCAATCAGGTAGGGAAACAGGTCAGGGTAAGAGGTGAAGCCAATAACATGACACGTATCACCTTCTAAGCAATGACAAGAACATATTGATTTTCCCCCTCCTTAGCTCTGATCCCTTCTGTATTGTTTCTGTAAAGTCCTCAGGGCATCTATGTACACTCACAGCTCTAGATAATTTCATAATAAATAATAATTAAACTCTGAAGCACCAGAGATGTGAAGAGAAATGAAATACTTGTCCTACATGGGGATTCTCAGGAACATCACTCCCACTGAATAGAAATAAGTGAAATTTCCAATTGTCATTCGGCAGCTTTAGGGGCCTTTTGGCAATATCTTGAAAACTATCTAATTCATCCCAGAAACCCACAAGATGCATGGAATGATAATTGAAAATATGACTTTTTTAAAATCAAATGGAACAACTTGACTCATAAGTAGTCTTCTTTTTTGGAATGAAATGAACATTTCCTCTCCCGCCCCCCAAACAAATCTGTTTCACTGAAATGTTGGCATTTGAAAAATGTTGATAAACTCTAGTTACAATGAGAGCTAGTCAGAGAATGGAAACAGATTTGGTAAATAAGTATAAACAAAACAGCTTGAATTTGATTCCTGGTATTTTGTGGAATTGCTTTGCTTGTTCTTTGCAAACAAGTAGAGCTACAACTTTGGGCATTCAAAAAATAAACACAATGCCCAGAATGTTTCCAAATTTGTGCCAGGATAAAATAATAATAAAATTCATTACTCAGTAATGCACAATTCACTATCGTATTATTTTCCCATTCAGAACGCTCATTTAATCAGATAGCAGCCAGTCACCCAGTGGAAGGCATGGATGTATAGAACAAACAGTTTAAAAACTAAATACCTGACAGTTGTTTTCTGAAAAACTTGTTGAACCCTGAATATCAAATACTTGTGGAGACATTTGGATGATGTCTAGTTGTAATGATGATCCTCAGATATAATGCAAGAATGCATTCACACTGCCCCTTTTCCCGTAAATACCTATGGAAATAGATATCACACACCCGTACATCGTCTCCTTACTCTATGAAAAAAAAGACCATCACAGTGGTATTCCAGACAGGTATATGAGTCTAGCTACATTGCAATAGTAAGTTTTTAAGTGTTGTCAACCCAGAATTATTTATCAATACTAGTTCAAAGGTATGTTTTGTAACAAAACAGGGGCCTAATTCAATAGGACTTTGCTAAAAGTTCTGGAGAGAAGGTCACAGGTAAGACCTCCAGAGGTTTTTGTTGGAAACACTCCACTTGGTTCTTTCTCGTAGAAGGGAGCTGCCATATCCAATTGGAAATAAAAGACTTCTATTGTAAACTTAATGCAATTTTATTGGAACTAAATTCAATCTCTTCAGTTTTGATGCAGTAATGGGTCAACAAACAGAACTCAGGAGCACAGCCTCAGACAAGTAATGTTCTTGCGGTCAGAGATGCCACCAGCAGAAATACACTTTATAAATAAGGAACCCATGAAAATTTGTTTAGAATATTTAAAAGAATAGTGCTCTTCTCAGTCACATACAGACCTGCAAACATTCACCAACAAGCTGTTTCCCAGTCATCACCACAAGCCAAGCTTCAAACAGAAAATCCATGCCCTAGATAAAGAAGATCACTTCTCTAATGTTATTTTTTCTCCTTCCTCAAATAGGTTATGCAGCAAGCTCACTACTTCAGCTGATTAAAACACACCATGCATAAGGGAGTGGGAGACACACACATGGAGTCAGACCCTCAATTTATATAATCTCCATTGACTTCAGTGGAGTGACACCAATTTAAAGCAAGAAAGGGTCTGCCTACAGACTCTTGAAGGATTGATTCGTAGCCTACAACAAACCGCTTTCAGGGAATGAGGTATTTTTGAGAGAATGATTCTTCCTGTGTCTTGACTATGAGACAGAAACTTTCCTAACAGAGGCAGGGGCTACACTGCGATATTTATGATAACCTGAGAGGAAATACCTTGTATCTGAAATGCTTGATAGTCCAATTTACATGTTTATTGCACAAAAGAGCCATTTATTTACAGGCAGAAAACCACCTATATATTTTAAAGCATTTTTTAACATATAAAGGGAACAATTTTGAAAGTGCAAAATAAGAGGACATTTTTCAACTGTTTTGCTCTCTTTGCTCTCTTCTCTTGGTCGCTGGGAAGAAATACAGTAACACTTCAAATAGTAGAGATCATTCATAACATCTTCATCCACCTTCCACGCCTGCTTTGGCAGCCTGGCTTGTGTCATAACTATCACAAGTTTATTTATAGTTCAGTAATGTTATGAGAGGTCAAGCAAGGAGGAAGAAATTCTGATGAAACCATCAGGGAGTCCAGAGAGGAACTTTGTTGTGCTGAGGGTGTCTTTTGGATTCGTTTTGTGGTTGGTTGTTTTGTTGTTGTTATTGTTTTGGTTTTTTTATAAGGTTCATTTCCAAAAGAGCATTCTTTGGAAGATATTCCATCCTTTGATTTCTCAGCATTCCTCCTCTGTGGCTCTTTTGGCAGTGATGGTCTGGAGGAGAGTGAATGCTGAAGCCTTTTCTCTGAGCCATCAGGGCAGGTCGCATGAGGTTTCTGTGTTTGTGGCTCTTGGTGAGTTAACAGAGATGGTTCTCTGGCTGAGGGACTCAGCCTTGAGAAATGCTGATGTCCTGCCGTCAAGAGCAGCTGATCTAAAAAACTGCAATTACAGAAGCGATGAGCTCCACTGAGCTGGGAGAACTTACAGGCAGGCTCTTGTTCACCATTGCCTTGCTGGAGGAAGCGGTTGTTACCAGCCCAAAATACCAACTCCCTGCTCTCCTTCCTGCATTCCTGGGAAGGCTGATCCCTGAGGGAATAGTTGGGTCCAAATTCCCTACAGGACTGAACCAGATGGTGCTTCTCTTTCTCCATAAGGGTATATCCCTCCCTTAAGGATGTGCACTTAAGGATAGCACTCTGTAGAGGGTTGGAGAAAGCACAGATGTCCCACACATGGTATAGAGGAAAATTTAAGATAGAGGATTGCAGTGAACCTTGAAGTCACCCAGGATCTTCAGCCCCGGAAACTCAGGCTCTCCTGCCCCCCAACACTGGCTCCTTTGTGAAGCGCTTTCTCTGCTAGCTGCAATGGTTTGGAAGATCAAGGACTCTCTTGAGCAAATACAGGACAAACAATTTCCAAAGCATTGCATGAAAGGTGTAGTCAGGGTGCTGCTCCTTCAGCAAGGCAATAACACAGTGATGGCAGGTCAGAGATGGTTAATATATCACCTTCTAACTGGGATTGAATAGATTCACTTGGTACATACAGATATAGATGAAGCTTAATTTTCAATATAGTGCTGCCTATAACATATGACAGGGTCATCAGGCTGCTATAGAGATCAAAAGAACAGATCAGTCTTCCAAAAATTCAATATTAATTATTGAATATTTATGTTTACCGGGGAGGAATGAATGATCAGAGTTTCTCTCCAAGGCTGTGTATGAATCTTTGTATTTCAAGAACAATATAAATCAGGCCTTTTTATTTGTCATTTGTATGAGATGAAAATTAACATCACAAGCATTATTAATAAGGGATGAACAACAGAAAAAGAGAGGAAGCAAAGCAGCCCACTCCCTATAAGTTTCTCTCTATATATATTAAGTATAAGTATATATTAAGGGAATACTCATTCCCTGCTCTCTTCTCTTCTCTTCTCTTCTCTTCTCTTCTCTTCTCTTCTCTCTGGTAAATTTGGGCTTCGATAACATTTGTATGCCACTGATTAATATACCTGCCCCTCAGCCACCAAATTATAACCCCTTATAAATATTAACAAATTCATTCTTGTAGCAACACTTGTATCAAAATCACTGGGTACCAGATCCGCTCCTCAGTGTGGTACTGGGGAAGGCAGACTGAGGTCTCAGGGATGGGTGAAGTCACAGAATAACAACTCACCAGCACTAAAATAGAAGCTAAAGGATCAGTACAAAGAATGTGCAGAAGAAGGTTATACAGACAAGACCTATTGATCACAATAGTTCTTCTGGCCTCCAGAATCTACCTAATAAAAGTTAACTCTCTTTGGCTTTGGGCCCTTTGGTCATACATCTCAGCCTATTTCATAAATGAAATTGTTGTCCTCAGCCTTGCAGGTGAGGAAAGTGAACAACTGTGAAATGAGGGCTCCAGCCTAAAGGATATTCAGGTGTTTGATTTTAACGGGATTTCATCTAAAACTGCAAGAGATTCAGGTGTGTTGGCTCAAGAGTTTAACCCTCAGATTTACAGCCCCTTTGCTCATCTGGAACACAGAGGCAATGGAAAGGCAGAGGGCAGTTTCCATCCAGCTAGGTCCCTCTGGGTGATCTATGGGTGAACACACAAACCCTGGTGCTTGTAGGCAACTGCAAACCCAGGGAGCTGAGAACAGATGTTATGAGTGTGTCTTTATCTGCCCAGATGGAGACATTTGGCACAGATACCCAGAGGTGCAGATGGAAGCCCTCCCACAGCCACCAGAGCTCCCCTAACAGGGAGGAAAAAGCTGCAAGTGGCTGTTTGAAACACCCTGAGGACCATTCCTGGGCTGCAGTCACTGTTTTCAATGCTCAGCAGGATAAAACTTGCCTTCAAAAAAAATACATCTTTTGAAAAACATTGCTCTTGGTGAAGTGTGAAGGCTGATGAGGTGGTGGTTTTCTTAAAATGGACTGGAGCAACTATGTTCATTTACCAGTCAGTTTTTCCAATGTTATATTTTGTTTTGTTTTGTTTCAAGATGCCACTTTGTTCTGCCTTCTCCCCACCCCCTATGAAAGCAGTCTACCATCAAAATAGCTTTTTGGCTTCTCTCCCCTACTGCTTGCACCCTTCCAATTCCCAGGCCAGCTTTGTGTTCGATGGGTAAGTGCATCTCCGGCAATGAAGACAAAATATCCGCAGCTGATGAGAAATTCTCTCTCATGCTCTTCACACTATTTACTGTGCAATATTGATATATTACAATATTACACCTAATCATAATTAACAATGATACTTAGCAGCATCTATATAGCTCTTCACACCTTTAAAGTGCTGTGCAAACACTCATTAATTAATCTTTGCTTCGGGGATCCTGTACAGCAGTCTCTTCCACAGGCTACCAAGAGCTGGTCCCCAGGAGCAGAGCCGTACTTGCCAGGGCACACTAGCCACCGGGGACTGCCCATGGAGATGCAAACTGCTCCCACAGAGAAATTCAGCTCCCTACTTCTAGGATGTACCAATGCTTGCCTCTCCTTCCCCAGGGGAGATGTGAAACAGCAAAATCTTGCAAATATGGGCAATATAGACAAGAGAGGGCCAAATGGTAGTGATACTAACTGCTCTTATATGCCGGTGCTGGTCCAGCTTGGTGACCTGAAGCCATCTAACAAAGGTCAGGGCTTTTTCTTGGGTTGGTCCAAATCCTGCATGCTCACAAGCCTGAGGTCCCCATCACTAGATTGAAGCAGTGCATGAGGAGGGAAAGGGAGGTGGGGGGTGGGCAGAGAGTAGAAGAAGAGACATGAAGGCTACTGGCATGGGAGCTGCTCTAGGAAAATGTCACAGCAGCTATGTCTTCCCAGGTCTCCTTCACACACCACTCCCCACTGTCCAGGTTTGGGACATGGGGGGCATTTCTCTCCAGTTTGCATTTTGGAGGTGAACAGCAGGTACATTTTCCGCATCTCGTGCAGTCTGTTCTATGCTGGTATCTCTGCCGGGATGAAATGCGCCTTTTCTCAGCTTTTCACTGTCTTGCTCTGAAATCTCCACTCCCATCCCTCTGCAGATCTCAGTAACAGCTTGCTTCATCTTCCTACTGTCAGCACTCTGCTTTGACCCTTTAATCAGGGGACTTGGCTTTTATCTGGAAGACATATGCCTTAGGTGTCTTGTATAAGGTGCCACACAAAGCAAATTCAGCCAGGCCTGCCAATAACACATCATCTAACCAGATGGGGATAAATAGACTTGAATTCATTTGCTTCCTTTTCTCCACTCAGTAGTAGCAGGCACCAGAGAAAAGACTGTTACTAGCTTTGTAAAATGTCTCTGGGTACAGGGGTTTTTGTGATTTGCATTCCAGGAGAGCTTAGGTCAGCCTCACAGCTTCTTTCGAATAGAGATGGTCGGCATTAATAAAACGAGAAGCCTTTTGTCACTGTGACATTGTAGGTACCAAAAACAAACGGTGCCATGGAGGTGTTTTGTTGTTTGTGGTTTTTTTTTACTTGGTGAAATCTCACTTGTGCTTTTTTGTGCAATTCAGGTAAAACAAGGAGGAAGCATGAAGCCCCTTCAGTAGAGATATATGGTTTGTGTTGAATTGTCAATGGAGAAGTGACCAAGCTCATTTTTTTCTTTTGGTGACCTCAGCAAGATTGATATCTAGATCTCATCAGCTGAAGTGAAAGAGTTATTATTACAGAGCCTGAAGCAGAGCTTACATACTTGCAATGAATGAAGCTGTTTCTAGTTTAGGGAATTCAAATGGCCAGGCCAAAGACATGCTCTATATGGTAAAAGCAGAGATACCAGCATTCAGACTGACAAAATGGGTCTCAGCCAGTCAAAAGATCAAAGAAATACTTCTAAGGAGAACAGCTTTTCTTCTGAAAGCTTTAATTGGAAAATGTGATAGCAGCATCATTGTATTTTTTCCCCAATACTTTTTAAAGTAATTTTTTTTCTTTGAGTTCTCTTCATTAAAATTATCTGGTTTTCTCCATGGGAAATTTAAAGAATGGTAGAGCATCCTTAAAACATCCTTTCAAAGCAAATAGATTTCATCCTGTTAAGAGCAAACAGACATGAAGACGGTTGCCTTTCTGCAAGAGGACATAGCCCTCACTTAACAAGGCCAACCTCTTCCCTGCATTACACTCCGTGCCATGGCCACATTTGATACACAGTTGTAAGAGGTGGATAGTGACATGCTACAAAAGGCCCTGATAGGAGCACAGCCACGGGAGAGCATCCCTCAGGGGTGGATGGCAAGGCTTGGTATTTATTATTGGGTACAAATGACCCAGAAGGAGACACCAGCACCCACATAGTCGTCCTGGAATCTGTACAAATGGTGATCATGAGGAGCTTATATTTTAAATAAAGCACAATGCACTCTTATTTACTGATTGGGACTATAGGCACGTAGAAATTAGGACCCTGATCAGACACCCACTGAAGTCAACAAGGAAGGAGGAGAATTGTGACCAGCCTAAGTGAGCATATGGTAAGTCACTCTCAGAATCAAGGTAACATGGGAAACATGCAACACAGCTGATATTTCACACCCCAGGTGAATGCGTTAACCCTGCTTGGAAGCTGTCGAAACTACTCACAAGCCTCAGCCTGAATTTAGGAGGAAGCAGGTCTGTGATCACGCTGCCTGTCAGCTTCAACAAAAATTGACAGAGTGAAAGAGGTCTCAAAGACCATGAAATTTTAGAAGCTTAATTAAAAGCAGCATCTGGGCAAATTAAAGGAGAGAGACTGAAATCAGTGCCTCTGCAGATGAAGAGGCAGGCAGCACCTCGCTGCTGCACATCTGCCTCTGCCCCACAGGGGTTCTGCAAGGACCAGGAGACACAACAGGGACAAACTCCATCCACCTCCGTCGTCACCACTCAGAAAGACACTTGTTTCTAGATGAGGCTTTGCAACTGCACATGTATCTGGGGTCTTTTTTATGGATATTTTCATATGTATGTGTTGGGGGAAAAATTGCGTATAAAAAGAGGAAGAGAATGAGGGATACTTTGTATAAGTAGTACTTCTGCCTATTTCAAATATCATGGACTCTCAGAAGCCAAAAAAAAGCCAAGTAGGCCAGTCTTAGAGAGGGGTTTTTTTGTTTTTTTTATTATTGTTCAGTCAGGCCTCAGTTT
The DNA here is from genome assembly GCA_004320125.1 of Scolopax mira. Lineage (NCBI taxonomy): Eukaryota > Metazoa > Chordata > Aves > Charadriiformes > Scolopacidae > Scolopax > Scolopax mira. The sequence continues at coordinate 132,652 of BJBW01000889.1, forward strand.
GGTTAGACTGTCCACAATAGTCTTTTGAGATGTGCCACAGCACAGTTCAACCTTGGGCCTTCTTAAGCTGATGCAGCAGAGTGGTGAAAATAGGCAAGGCCAGATGTTCAAATACTTTCACATTGGCAACAAGAGGAGCAAACATAGTGAAGAGGTCAAGGGCCAGGAAGAGAGAAATGGAAGAAAGGCCATAGCTTTCAGTAAAGAAAAGTACCAGAGCTCAGAAACTGCATGGAAGCAAAATAATGAAGTCAAGGACCTCACATACTTCTGTTGGAGCTGGAAAATGCTTAAGTCTGAAAGTCGGATTTAGATCTGTCACAATTACTTTGTGCGTTTCAGATTGATTGAATTATAACTTGCAGGTGCTTCTTCCTCAATGCATTTCATCCTTCTTCCCTCCACAACAGGCTTTAAACTCCACCACACAAGACAGATGAAAACAATTGCTCCTTTGCATTCTCCTTAACACCACTAGGTCTCTATCACATTTATAAACATGTATTTTAACACGTAACGCTCTACGGAGGAAATCCAACTGCTGCCAGAGCAGGCTGCTTTGATGGACTGAGTAAACATGATATTTTGGTGACAGGTAATTTTCATACTCAGCTGATTAATTCCAGAACACAGGAACAATGGGCTTTTTCAGCTGCTGAATAATGCATGTATGGCATTGCAACTGGTAAGCAGCAGGGTTCCCGGTTAGCGATAGAAATTCACACACCCATGCTATTTTAATAAGCTATCACTGTTAAAGAAGTCTATTTACGTTATTCATCTCCAACATTTGCACAAACATGTCAACTGGGGAAGTGTGTGGGGGGAGGTAGGAGGGAAAAATGAGGTCATATTCATATACACTTTCTTAGCTGTTTAATTTATGTAAGCCTTAAAATTAAGAAAAAAGCTTACTTCCAAGGGAAAGAAAGCATCATGACCACCACCTGAAACCTGGATAATATGAACACGATGGAAACAGACCATAGCATAAGAAAAAAGCCAGGACAAGGATATACATAGAGGCCAGGTCATAGGCTGCTCCAGAGATCTGTGAGACGGAGCCATTTTGGGTTTTGGCCACCAGGCTGGTCCATGGTGCCACTGATCTCTTTGGAGCTCTCTGGGCCATGTCTTTGTCACTGTTTCCTCATGAACCAGGCACAAGCTTCCAGAGAACCAGACCTGACAGGTTTCCCAGCTGCTCTGCTGCAATGCATTGGGGTTTGGGACAGGGGCCACCTGTCTGGAGTCCAGGGCTGCTCTACTTGGATTATAAATATGTAGACCAGAAAAAGAAGGAATAAGCTAGCTCTTATTTATGGGATCAAAAGTTCAACTGACTCTTAAATTTAGGTGTGTTATGAGCTTAATTTCTTTTATAGCCAACGGAGATCTAATCAACACCAGTAATCTGTAGAAGTCTGTTTCACTTGGCTCTATGTAATATTGATCAGGGGAGAAATTATTTTGCATAGAAAAGGTATCTGGTACCGTTAGAGGCTCTGAGGTGTCCTGGTTGGCTCCCAGTTGCTGCTCTGGAGGGCTGCAGATTTCCCATACATTTTGGGTAATGTTTGTCAGGCCCAAGGAGTTATCTTGGGTACCAAGGGACATTTAAAATTACACTAGATATCTGCGTTTAGACAACTGTATGACATCCTTGACCTCCATTGACTCTAATGGGAATTTGGACAGATGGACATCTAAATTTGTGTGGCTTGATCTGTAAGATGAATCCCACTCAGAAATGTTGATGTCTCCTCATTTTCACTAGAGCCAATCACTAGAGGCCAGATTTTCAAGAAAGTAGCTCCTATTTTGGCACCCATTCAGCAAACAAACTTCCAGGTGTGATCAAAGGCCAGCCTGAGTTCCTCTGAATGAGACTGGGACTGAGCAGGTGAACTGTATCTGCTCCACCATCTCCTCGTGCCCACTACTCAGTTAAAAAATGGAGGTAAACTAAAGTCTGAAGATGTATCTGCAAACCTGAAAGGCCTAGACCCAGGATTTTGGTGTGTGGACACTGGATCTACATGTGCATAGCATGGGAGACACAACCACACGTGGTCCCACATTTGGTACTGTCTGAAATCCAGCAGACCACCCTCCAGAAAACAGCACTGATGGAAATATGCTAATTGTTTGTTTTCCCCATGTCCCTCCGTAATAAAGTTCTTTTAAAGCAAGGAGCAAACCCATCTACCCCAAGCAGTTATTCTCATACTCAGCTCCCACTTGACTTTATATTGTTGTCTGGATTTGGAGGCTGGTGCAGTTTCATCCCCTGAAACCTCACATCTGAGTTTTCATTTGCATGGTATTTTCATTGCATGGTAGGTATGGTAAGTATGACCGTTGCTGTCATAACATTAATTCTTTTAAATCATAGTCCCAAATTTTGCTTCTCCTTAGCTGACTGAGGATTTCTTCTCCCTTTTGGGGACAAGCATCTCTGTAAGACTCTGGGAAGAGACCTTCTTCCTGTTGAAAAGTGGGACTGTTTCCCCAAAAAACATACGAATGATATAAGCATGTTTTTCAGGACATGACTATTTTACTACATAACAACCCAATGATTTATATCATTATACTGGAAGCTTTGAGCCTTTTTTTTTTTTTTCCATTTCTTTTGGCTTTGGAAGTAGAAAAATAAGGGGCAAAAAATCCCCAAGTCTTTGCTATGGGTCACCCTGAAGTGTATTAACATACGTCGCGGTTGAGGAGCTATGGGAGGAAAGAGTTGGAACCCAGGGACGGCCCCAGCACCAGACTGTGCAATGTGTTGTTTCAGTGTCTCTGGAGGCCAGTAATCATGCACGTCAGAAAAAGTTTAAGGTAACCAACATTGAGGGTAATGGCTGCATAAGGAGACCAACTGACAGAACACATTGAACCAATTTTCTTCCAACCTCCCCCAAATTTTTCTTTAAAAGCCTTCCCATTCAGTCTGGGGAGAAGCACAATAAACTTACCTGAGGTTTTCTGAGAAACAAGGGAGGAGGAGGAGAAACCATGGTTGGTTACAGAACCTTTTCTCCCCTTTGTGGCTCCCTTGTCTCCCTCAGCCCAATCGTAATTAAACTTTCTGTTGTAACCACTGTGCTAGTCACTAATGGGAAAATGCAATCATCCTCACTCTGCAGGGATTATATTCCAAAAAGATAAAACCAGGGATTATTATTCTCCTATTAGTGCAGAGATGGTAAGGAACAGGGATTTTTAAAAAGTTATTCACCAACTCTTCCAGCCAGCTTTGTAGCTTCTGCAGAAAACAGGGCTTTTACTCTTCTGAAACAAAGTTTTAAAGGGGCTGTTTTTGTCAGCACTGATTTTGATTGTTTGTTGTGAGACACCACGGAAGCGTGGTCTGTTTTTCAATAATTTGTCATCTAATACTCAAACCTAACTTAACCTGTCTCACTTTTTTGAATATCTTATGAGCTCCCACACAGTCTATAATGGGATTTTCCCCATAGCTCTCTGCAGATCACTACTCTTCAGTGATTTGGAGGAGCAAAGGAAGCGGGAGCTGAAGGAAAGCGGAAAAGGAAGCTATTTTGAGCACAAAGCCTCTAGGCAGATGTAGCTTGTGGAACTATCACATTCAGCCCAAGTTATTGGAGCAAATCAATGCTAATTATTTTAGGGCTGAGGCCTTATGCTGGGGCTTCTCAGGGTACTCATGGTGATCTTTTATTGCTTCTTTTGTAAATTTGCAGTGTGAGCTGTTATCACAGTGTGCAGAGCAAGGATGTTGTAAGGCAAGGGAAGCTCCCACTACTTAGTTTCACCATGTTCTCAAGCACCCTTGTACAACCCCTGCCTGTAGCAGGGCACGCAAGCATTGGTGGGGATGGATTTCATACTATGGGTCCTTTGTGGGATGGGAGCATCCCAAAAACTCCCCTCCTTCAAGGACAGGACCATAGAATCATAGAATCATAGAATCATAGAATTGTCTAGGTTAGAAGAGACCCTTGGGATCATCGAGTCCAACCATCTACCCTACTCTACAAAGTCATCATCCCCTACACCATGTCCCTTAGCACTGTATCTAAACGGCCCTTAAACACAGCCAGGGATGGTGACTCCATCACCTCCCTGGGCAGCCTGTTCCAATGCCCTATCACTCTTAGGCTCTTTGCTTTAGGAGAAAAGGAGAGGACCTTCAAGCAGCCCTATCTACAAATGAGGAGCCAAAGGAGCTTGAGATTCACAAAGTGAAGAGCAGTGGCATCTCAAAGCAAGCAAGGAGACTGCATGCTACTGAACTAATGCATCCAAAGGCACGCTTCACCTTCTCCATGCTCCTCCAGCAATGAATATGTTTCATCCTTCTCAGAAAGGTTCCCTTGGTCATTGCCTAACACATTTACAGAAAACAGCTCATGTAGTTATGAACCATAACTCAATAGACTGGGAGCCTGTCCAGGGTCCAAACTCTCCCTGCAACAAATACAGCTGTTTACCGTGCCCCCACTGCTACTTAAGATGAATTTCAAGTTCATGTCTGGCAACCAACTACTTAAAACTCTCAACCCGGTGGCTGCCCAGCCCAAACCTGAGAGCTCTCCTGTGGTGAAGGCTGGTATTTCACATCTCAGTAGTGCCCAGCACAGCTTCTAAGTGATTTCTTATCCAGCAGGAATATTCAAAATAGTGATGTGCGGCACATATTCCACAGTATTTTTTACTATTTTCAGGATCTTCTGTATTCCTTCTGCTGTCTGCTCATCTTTAGGCAAGAGAAGCTCAGAAAAAGAAGTGTTCTGCAGACCCATTCCTGCGAGGGTCCTGGTTTGTACAAAATGAAGGAATGCAGTTATATTCCTTCACCGTGCTTAAGAAATCATGACTATAGTGTAACTGACTTTGATACATGACATAGGTCTGGGAAGGGCAAGGGTAGCCAGAAGGTCGACCGTAAAAATCAGTGCAGTGATATCCACTACCATTTAGTTTCTCTATTTTACAGGAGGGGTTATAATGTTTTCCTCTTATAAAGGCTTTTCCCAGCATTGATTTTATTTTTCTTGATTCAGTGGCTGAAGCAGTAAACATAAAGATTATTTCATTTTATCCAAAGTGAAATATCTGTTTCATTCTCTGTTTTTTTTAATATAATTTAAAAAAAAATAAAAATTGTTACATTTCCAAGCAAAATACTGATTTGAGACATAAAGTTTTGGTTTTGCACACAGAGAGGTGCAAGTCTGCAATATTTTCAAAAATGCCTTTCATTCATTCTTTGAGGGTGAAAAACCTTGAAAATATGGCATGATTTTGCCAAGTTTCAGGTTAGCCAAAAATGACTTGTTTATGGCAGGTGAACTACTGTCTAAGAACTTGCTTCCTGTAGCTCCATTCTCCACTAACCCTTTTTTGTCTTTTTTGATTTGAAATTCTTCAGGGAAGAGACTGACTTTCCTTTTGCACAGGGGAGACCACTTTGAAGATAAAAATTGTTAGAGCAGTGGTAAGTATTGTGTAGCCTTGGAAGAATGTGTTATCAGCTTACAAAGCCACTTTGAAAAGTAGCATACACTCAAAGGCACTGACATCTGTCTGTAAAAAGAAAATAAAAGAAATGTAGGTGGGATTTACTGTCTGCTATATAACTTTCTCCTAGACCTTGACTGCATGAAGCATACTGCAAGCGAGGAAGAGTTTTTCGCAGTAACAACTGCTCTTGATAAAACTTGTTTTTAAGGATTCTGTAGCAGCACAGGGATGCCAAAGCTTTTTGTATTCAGATCCAAAAAACCTCCCTAGGTCACAGCAGATCAGCCCACCCTGCACAAAGACATGATTCAGCAGATCGAGTTTTGTTAACCACCAGCTGATTTTCAGGTGAGCTCACCTCTTCTTCTCAGAAATTATATTCTGAAAGCATTTTTTTCGTTTTCCCCGTGACTATCACTGCATCAAACTGAGTCATCAACACAAACAGAGCTTCAGAGCTGGGTACAAATTACGTGAGACACAACTACTCTATATCATCTTTATAAGGGAAAATAACTTGTGACTTCTCCTTTCTTGGCTACACTGTCTTTCTGAAAGGCTACAGGGAACTCCAAGGATGCCTGGTATTCCTTCTGTCATGGTTATCAATTTGCTGTTTTCTGACTAGTGTGAGACAAGCACAGATGGAAGCACTGGAAATATTTACCGGTCTTTTGGAACAGTTGCCCTGCTTGCCCTCATTGCTGACCTACCTTTGTTACTCTACCATTGCTGACCATGTCTATGCCATACCCAGTTTCACAAACCCACATAGCCAGGTCACTCCACTTATAGTCCAGTTAGCGCTGGTTTTCAAATTACATAAAAAAAAATCTTGCCTGTATGTTCAAAGCAGGCAAAAAAATACTCCTAGGAGGGTGAGACATATAATCAGCACTAATGGGCTGTGTCCATAGGTATGCACACAAGTGCTGCTGCTCATCTTGCAGCCTCCAAAGCACAGCACCAAGGCTCCTCTTTGGGGTCACCCTGGATCAGCTGGAGCATGGAGAGGCTGAGCAGGTGGGGACTCCCCTGGAGAGCTAGACACTTTTTTTAAGGTGCTAGAGAATCTTTAGTACTTGTAGGATTAAAGAGTGGATGGTGGGTAATCCCATGAGATCAGAGACCTGACTGTCCGTGGATCCAGTCAATGATTTCAGACTTGCCGTGGTGCCAGTACGGTGCAAGTGAAGCTGTCTGGGGCACCTAGATCAGTTCCCAAGTCCAGGAGTAGCCCTCTGAGCTGATGCTTTGCTCCACTGTGTACCAAAGTCTCACTTGGCCAAAACAGGTGACAAGTCTGCAGGACTAAAACTCATAAACTAGATGCCTGGGAGCAAATGGACTCCTCCTTTTCCCCTAATATCCAAGACTCTGATTCTGCAAATTAATCTCCCTATACTGCTCAGGAGCACATGGCAGTCTGACCTTGCAGATCCTTGCAGAGGATGGGAAGCCACAGGACAGCTTGGGAAGTCGCTACAGCAAAATAGAAAATTTCTTCCAGAGACCCCCTGGAAAGGGGTATGCTTCTGGACCACTGTCCTGCATCTCATGTGGGTGCACGTAATCCAGCTGTTCCTCCTACTCTTGGGCCACTTATGCATCTGCTAAGGGGCTATTCAGCCTAATTAAACTGGCCATCCCCAATAGAGCTGTTGCCAGAATAGCATCCACTCTTATTAGTTCTTCCCTTGCCCCTGAGGGAATCTGGCTTCCTAGATCAGGTGTGTAAATATCCCCCAAATACATACATGTTTTTTCTCCTCCCTATTCCTATGCAAGGATCAAACACACCCATAAACACCCTTTCTCTTCACTACAGAACTAGCTAGAGAAGGGCTCAATATGTTAGAGTCACTCTAAAGATGGCCTCTTTTAGCAGATCTCTCTAAAATTAGCCATGGACAGCCTGTAAATCTGTGCTAAGCTTCTATTGCAGGTGAGAACAGGGAGCATCACCTTAAAAAGAGTAGTAGGCAACGAGGCAAGCTCTGAGTTCGCTGGGTGTCTCGATTACACGGTGGGGGAATGCACCACCCACCGTTCCTCTGCTGTTGTGTGCTGCTAGTGGTACCCCTGCGGCTGCGGAGGTCTTCGGGTGCGGCGGAGGAGGAAGATGAAGAGGGATTGCAAGAAGGGACTGTGAGGCAGAGCTTCCTCTGCTACAACACCCTGCAGCCTTTGGCTCTTAGTGACCCCAGCTGCCTCTCCACCCCCAAAAAAGCTCGTCACGAATGGTATGAATTCATCCACCTACAGGAACATAATTAAATTAGCTGTGAAATAAGGGCAAACACTTTGAGCCACACACTCATAAACAGCAGCAAACCGGCTGTTGTTGTTGTTGTTGTTGTTATTATTATTATTATTATTATTATTATTATTATTATTATTATTTTAGTTTGAAAGCTTCCATTCAAAGCAAACCCATATCCTGGGGCAACACAAGAGCTGAACCTCAGCCAGTGAAAGAGCTCACCTGTATGACTTGTTTTCTCAGGACAACCTCATTAGTAAATTTTGGTCTCAGGAGAAAAGACTGAACACTTCCCCCACCTGGCATGTCCTACCCTCTAGGACCTGCTATTTGTTTTTTGTACCTGAAGCAGTAAATTTGCCTAATCCCAGCTCATATTTAACTCGTGAGGTGCCACAGATGAGAAGCCTTTGCAGCCTCTCAGAGTCATTCCCTTCTCACCTTTGCTCAGCAAGAGTTTTCAGAGCCATCACAGCGTCCATTTAATGACATTAGGTTTTCAGAGTATCACTGCCCACAGATGGCAGTTGAACTACCAACACCTCTTTTAGTCATCTTCTGAACTTAAAGTTTTTTATTCTTTTTCCCAATAATAGGCATTTTTCATGGGTACTTGTCAGCTGAAGACCCCAAAGCACCTTAAAGAAGGTCAGTAGCAGTACATCATTTTACCAAAGGGAAACAGCAGCACAGGGAAGCTGGAAACCCCATCCCACATCACCAGATAAACATAGTCATCTGTGGGCCATAATATTGCCCATTGGTTTGAGCCACCCATATGGTTGCCCCACAAGGAGACCATATGTTCAAGGTTAAGGTAAATTGTCCCCATGTCCCAGAAGAGGTTTTCAGGATGTCTTAAATGTTCTCTGGAATATATAAACACAGATTAATTTTTTTTCTGTTTGTTCAGATCCTATTGCTGCACCACACTGACTCCATGTGGTGTTGGCTGAGGGAGAGCTATCCAGGAGAAGGAGGGATTGATGTGATGGATGGTGTTCAGAGGGAAAAGACCTGTGAGCAGCAATGTTCACATCAGACTCATTTCCTTTACTCAGAGCACATGTTCACGGCACTTATAGAGCATTTCCCACTACAAGTATTCAGATACTCAGTTAAATGGAGGGAAAATCACAATTTTGTAAAATGCACTCTAGCTCCTGGTGGGAGGTAAGCTGGGAGTTGTGATACTGAAAAGTGGTTTGAAGGGTTACTTCTATCTCTTTTATGCAATCATAGCCTTTGTGTTTACATCCCAAATAACTTTTGAACTCAATGGCTTCTTCCCACCAAGTGTGAAAGAGATGAAACGTTCCCAAAGCTAAGCAGCTCCTCCAAGTTTCATAAACCAGGCAACCAGGTAGAGGAGAGACTCAGGCAGAAGGAAGGGTGGACACCTCCAGCCCGTATTAAACAAGAGAGAAGCCAAATAGAGACATACACAGATATGAACACATACAGCTTTCAGTGCCCCAGCTGATGGAAAATCCTGACCTTGTCCCCGTGCCAGAGAATCCAAACAGCAGACATGAATGTTGGAAATGAGGCTGCTTTGATCCTGCTGCAGGCTGAATCACTGATCTCCTGTGGAATTTGCCCTCCTAAGGCTGGAACAAAGAAGCCGGGTGAATGTGAGGAGGCAGGACAGCAGCAACCACCTTCCATCATTCTGCCCACATCCTCCCTCACCCCTCTGCAGCTCACCTTGTCATTTACTTGCCATGTCCATACTGCAAATACTGCTTCCCTTAACCCGGGACTGCACTGCATGGACTAAAGCAGACAGCATAGTGGGAAGTGATGAAAGGACTGAGCCTTCCTGCGCTGACACCTCCAGACAAGCTAGCAACATCCCTCGGAGATGCTAATGAAACATATCCTGCTAAGATGGGTAATGCCAAGGACTATAGAGTTGCTAGGGCCCAGAATTTCATTGCTCGGTCCAAGAGGAAAACCAGGTTTTCTTCCAGAAGCTAAGGAGAAAGTGTGTTACACAAACCAAGAGGAGTTCCTCATGGGTCTAAGCCCCCAGCATGAACCCCTGTGCTTGCCTCTGATGCATCTTGTGCCCCAAAGCATCATGTGGTGGAGATGAGCCAGCAAGGACTCACCTACACTTCTCACCAACACACTCACCTCACTCCTAAATCCACCACAAATTTACTTACATGAGAGAGGGAGTGCTAAGGAGGCTTAAGCTCTCCTTTTCACCTTATTTGCACCACTGCAAGCTCCCATGGTATGGCAACAGTCCCAGGGACATGACCTGTCCACATTTCACATTGGGGATGCATCACCCCCACTCTGAGCTGCAAGAGTGAAGGTCAGGAGAAAGACCTGGGGTGCTTTTCTGTAGCCCCTTCCGACCTCCATGCCGAGAGCTCAAAATACAACCATGCTAACCCATACTCCCTTTGTCTGTAAAACACCAGGATGTTAATAAATAGACCTGTTCTTAGCATGGTATTTTGTGGCAGCCATGAGAAGCCAACCAGGTACTGACCCATTACGCTTGGTACTGTGGAAATCCATAGTAAATGACAGCTCCTATTGCCAAGAGCTGCAGCAGTGGTATGAACAACTCCATCCCTACCTCTCTGCAGGCCACCAGCCAGACAGCTGGTGGGCACTGCTGCTCCCAGATTATGATTCTTAATTTAGAGAGTCTCTTCTGACATTTTAACTACTACGATTTGATGCTCACATGGTCATGGGAGCAAGCCATGCTCAGGGAGGATGAAATTCAGCTCCTCCAATCGCACCCAATTTCTCTCACACACTTTCTTTTCTTCCCTTATTGATTCATTTAAAATCAACTATGAAAAATGTCACTGGTTTCCAGGAAAAGCATGGGTTTGACCAAGGCAAAAGTCAACGCTTTAATTTAAAACAGTTGAGGGGGAGACAATTCAGTGAAGCTGCTCAGCTAATGCACAAACAGCTTGTAATTACAGGAGCAGGCTGGGAAAACAGGACCTACCTAGGGAATATTCTTATTAAATAAAGCAGAATTCTGTCACCTTCTTAATCATGAAATATTGATGAAACTGTAAGCAGCCCCTCTGAGGTTTTAGCCTTTGCCCTCTCCTTGTGTGTGTGTGTGTCCACACAAAGACGAAGGGGAAAAAAACAACCACAAAGCCTACCCAGGGAGCTGCGGAATACTAACCATGCTGCTGTACTGGTGGGTTTTTGCTGAGCTTGCATGGGCATATGGATTAGAGAAATAAAAATTCTTCACTCGACACAACCAGAAACTTTTTTGAGACTGAAGGAGTAATGGAGGTGTGATTAAATAGAGACGAGTAAGGAAGGACATATTAAAGGGAGGATGGTTCCACGAATCAGCAGAGGAATGCCTAGGTGTTGATGTTCTTATTTATCTTGAGCCACTCTACATGTTTTGGAGGCAGTAGAGGGATACTGAATTCCAGATATCCCATAATGTCCGATCTTCCTCACAAAGCTATGCTTGCAGCTCTGGTGCTTGCTCCTGGGTCATGCAGCAACAGAAAAACAAACACTGGAACAACCCATCCTCTCAAACCAAAGGCCAACCAGGGCAGCGGGAGGTTGAATTGCTGGAACTCTGAGCATCTGCATTGTCCTTCAAGAAGCCTAGGAGTCCTAGAGAAAGAAGAACCCAAGACATGGCAGCCTGTGAACTCAAGCTAGATGCACTCACTATCCATCAATATCCACACTGGGTACAGCCAGATCTGGGATGAGATCCTGCAGGTCCTTGGTGTTACGAGAGATGCTACACCACAAAGCTTCACACCATCTTTGAGGTGACAAAAGCATGCCAGCTGCTCAGCAAAGGAGCTGGTTGGCTTCAGGCAGTTGGTTGGCATTGGGGCAGGCAATGCCATACCCCTTGAGCCGTTTAGCTCATATTTGGGCATTGCTGGCTTCAGCCATCAGTTTTCTGAGGGGCCTCAGCAATGGGAGCCCAGAAAAGCCCTGAGGGGGAAGAGTCAGGGACTAAGAATAATGTGGGTGAAACTAAGAAGTTTAGGGAAGAAAAATCACAGGCAAATTTTCACCTCTTCACACTTCTCTATGCAGTGGGAAGGGACAGAAACTCTTCAAACTGAAATAACCACATTCCATTCCACTTCTGTGACTCAGCTCCAAGATAAATAAACAAAGAAAAATGGGAGCTTCCCAGAAGGGGAGAGACATTGAGAACCCAGTGCATCACCAATAATGAATACCAAAAATCAGACACTCAGCTGAGCCTGATTTTTTTATCCTTTCAGAAAGGAGTAGATAAATGGGTCTAGGGAGAGAAAATTGATGGAAAAGAAGAACTGACCACAAGGACTGACCAGGAATAGTAGTTTCAATGTGAGATTCTCAGGACTTTCCTGACAAGAAAACATTGCAGTTGGGAGGAACTGGAAAAAGGGAGCAGGGCCAGTCTGGCTGGAAAGCAGAGTAAGGAAGGATCAAAGGACTAGAGGAGGAAGGAGGACAAAGCCGGGGAGGCTGCAATAGCTTAGAGAGGGGGAGATGCATCAAGCAGCAGGGGAGCCTTCTCTCTGCCCACTGCGGTAATGGGGCCTTTGTTCTGCTCCTTTCATGTTCACGCACATCTTGGTCCGTAAGGGCAGCCGACAGGAGCTGAATCAATCACTTGCTGGTCCCAGCGGAGGGCAGGGCATGATTGATTTGCTCTCCCTGATGGTTGGCTCTGAAAGGACGCACTCTCATTACTGGTAGTTTCTGGGACCCGTTTCTTTACTCTAGGTCTAAATGCTGCAAACCTTCCGGCCTCCACCATGGGCTGATTGGGTACTGTGCCTTCATTTCAACTGCATGAGAAAGTTGTGAAAAAAAAATAAATCCACATTTCTAAACATAAAATTAAATAAATTAAAATACGTATCTCAGCTTTAAAACTGAGAAACACAAAGCTGAGGCTGTGGTCATGAATGATTTTAGTGCTTGCCTGTCTGCTCCAAATTCCAGTCATGCTTGTCACAGTCCCACAGCCTCTCTCTAATTGTCAGGCACAGCCTTTGTGTTCCTAATCACCCCTGAAAAGGCCTCACTTCCTCTGATATGGCCGGCACCCTGGGGTGGCTGCATTTGGGAGCTGAGGGGTAAGGCAGCCCTGCCCCTACTCTTGTATTTTGCTGCAGACTGCTGGCTGCTCCAGGAGAGCCTGAAGGATGGTGGGCAGGACAGAGATGGGCTCTGGTCACTAGACTGAGACAGAGATACTCTGTCCAAGGACAAAAGACAGGCAATCACAGGATCATAGAAACAGAACAGTTTGGGTTGGAAGGGACCATCTAGTCCAATCCCCCTGCAATGAGCAGGGACATCTTCCCTAGATCCGGTTGCACAGAGCCCCATCCAACTTCACCTGGAATGTTTCCAGGTCAGTTTCCACTGACCTTGGCCAGTGTCTCACTACCCTCATTGTTGCCCAGAGAGGTGGTAGATGCTTCATCCCTGGAAACATTCCAGGTGAGGTTGGATGGGGAGTGATGGAGGCAGAGAATTGTTTGGTGCACATTCGGGAGCAGATGGAGGATGGAGTCACCCAGCAGCAGCCTTGGTCTGCAATTAGCTCACATCCACCAGTGAGCACCAAAGGGTGAAGCCAGTCTTTCTGGTTGAGCTTATATTGTACCTGCTGCAATGGAAAGTGCTGCAAGTCGGGTATGTATCTATGGTGAAGGACCATCCACTTCAAGAAGTTTTTCCTTGATTCAGTGTACCTTAAGCATCAGCTCCATCCCATCAACTCCAGCCATGGGTGGAAGCAGTACTATTAGCTTCCAAGACCATTACAGCAATAAACAGTTTATCTGCAGGTTTTAATTATTCACCATTTTAAATCCTTCCCACCTACATATTCATGTACCCTTCAGCCACTCTTTTAAGCAAATAATCCACAGCAATGTTATGTTTTCCTATAAATGTTGTTCATAGAATCAGAGAATCATGTAGGTTGGAAAAGACCCTTAATATTATCAGGCAATGAATGATCACAGAATCACAGAATCACAGAATTGTAGTGGTTGGAAGGGACCTCGGAGATCATTGAGTCCAACCACAAAAAAAAACCAAACCAAAAAAAAAAAAAATTATGCTGCCCTCACCTCAACCACCAAAACCTGCCTGATGGGACGTATGCTCAGCTGTGTACAATGGACAGAATGCTGCAGAGAATGTGGCAATTCACAGCCAAAAAACTTGCTTCAAAAAAGCAATTATCCACAAATGCAAATTTTCTGCATGGATTTACCAGAGGACAGAGTCTCAGAGAGAAGAGATTTTCAGTATCAACTAGTGTGACAAGGGTGCATGGGTCTAGAAAAGACCCAAAGTGCCTGTGTACCTAGGGACAGCAAAATAAGGTAATTGCAGTGAGTTTACACCATGTTAGAACCACCAGAAACTGCAACAACTTATTTATACTCAGATTCTACTAGTGATATAACTCTGCTAAGCAGGTTCTTACAGCTAGAAGCAGAGAGATCTCCTCTCTCATGAGACCCCACCTGGAGTACTTCCAGCCCTTGAGGCCTCCAACATAAGAAGGACATGGACCTGTTGAAGTGGGTCCAGAGGAGGGCCACAAGAGTGACCAAAGGTCTGGAGCACCTCTTCTATGAGGATGTGCTAAGATAGTTGGGGTTGTTCAGCTTGGAGAAGAAAAGGCTCTGGGGAGACCTTAGAGCCCCTTCCAGTCCCTAAAGGGGCTACAGGACAGATGGGGGATGACTTTTTACCAGGGAGTGTAGCAATAGGATGACAGGTAATAATTTTAAACCGAAAGAGGGTAGATCTAAATTAGATACTAGGAGGAAATACTTTACCCTGAGGGTCATGAGGCATCCCATAGAAGTTGTGGATGCCTATGCCTGGAGATGTTCAAGGCCAGGTTGGACAGGACTTTGAACAACCTGGTCTAGTGGGAGGTGTCCCTGCTCAAAGCAGGGGGTTGGAACTAGATGATCTTTAAGATCTCTTCCAACCCAAACCATTCTATGACGATCCTATAAATTATCCTGCTCTCTTATTTTATCTGAGGAGTAGGTATCATGCCAGGTCTGTGATGGTGCAATCTAGCTCTAGTGTCCAGGGCAAAGTACTCCCTGGTTTCAGTGCATGATGGGTTAGATAAGGGCTAGCACAACCCAGGCTTCCACAGAGAGTTAGGAGTTTAGCTGCTGATTTGTGAATGTCTGAACTTCACCTCCAAGTTTTGATATTGTGCTATGCTTTTTCATTAGTTGTATTTTCCTTCTGGAAGCTACCACATATCTATATCACTACATCTTTAGAACAAAGCCCAAAGGGTTTTATACTCTCCAGTGAGCGTTCCTAACTATTCCCAGCTCTTTTTACTAGGAATAGCTGCTTCTGTTGGCTGCATACACTGCTCAAGTAGGCAATACATTTTCCAAATTCTTTACACCTTCCTCTCTTTTATACTAGAGATGTGCTCTAACATGAGAACAGATTAAGTTGAAGCAGATGAAACATTGGAGACAGGTTGGCTCAATAGTTCTGTAGCAGAAATTTCTTTCAAAATCAACATAGAGCTCTGCTCTATATACAGGCAACAGTATAGCTCTTCAATTTGTGTAACTTCAGCCTTGCTTTTAATAGCAGCATCCAGTAGATGCCATAATTCTTAAGAAGTAAAATTCCTACTTTCACCAAAAAAAAAAAAAGGTGAGGTGATGTAACAGTATAATACTAACCAGGATATGATTCTAATTTCATCTTCTACTCAATGACAAGGTGCAACCAGAGATGGGTATCCTTAATACAAGGGTGATCCGGAGTCATGGCAGGATACAAACTACAACATACCATGACACAACATCCTAAACACAACTCTTAAGTCACTACTTCTAGACATAGATTTTCAATTGCCATGAACAGGCCTTTCTGCCCTCTTTCTCTGCCTGCTTAATACTGACGCCAGCAGAGCTCTCCAGGTTTGCATCAGTTCAGAATTGGGCTCTCCAAGCTCTGTTAGGATTTATGCCAGCCCAGTAACCAAAAATAACAGCAGGGAATACGTCTTATTGCACCCAACTCCACAGAAACATGAAATAAGAAACAAAATCTGCCTGAAGGAGCTCACAGGCTCTGTAAATGAAACAGCAAATGCCACAGCAGTGAAAGGAAGATGCCTGATTGAACATGGCACAGTGTTGCAGGATGGGTGTCTGAATGCCACACACTGATTATGCTGTTACAGCACTGCTTAGACTTGTATTTCCACCTTAATGTACTAAACTCTTCTGAGGTTAAGCTCACCCAATTTAGGAATACAAATAACCTCAAAAAGACCCATTTTGGAAGCCTCTGTTACTTGGGAAGCCAATGACAGCATGATGACGTTGCTCTACATTCACCTCCGGGCAAACTAGGCTTAGTCACCACTGTGAAATTGTTGCCTTCTTTCCTGCCTCTCTCCTGCCTTTCCTGCCTGCTCCCTGTTTGACACTTTTCACTGTGACAGTCCTCAGCCTGTGTATAATATAATCAAAAGGCTGCTTCTGGCTTCAAGCCGTTCCAGAAAGAAATATTCACAGCACCCTACATTAAAATGCAACTCCTGTCCTGTACCTTCCCACTATGTAATTTTCTGTTCCTTTCCTCCACTCCATGCTTTTGGGTTTAGGGGTTTTGGGTTTGTTTGTAATTTTGTGTGTGTGTGTATGTGTGTGTGTGTACTATCACATTATCCCATGTTGCAATTGTAAAACCACATTATAAAAGCAGCCAATATTGAACTAATTTTATCACTGGGCTAGTAATAAAGTTTAACACCAACTATAATATTATTGTACACCACAAATATTGCAACAGAACAGTAATATCCTGTTAAATTCATTTTCCATCCAACACCACAAGATCTGTTGAAAGATGTTAAGGGTGAAGAGTTTGTAGGTTTTTTGTTTGGTTGGATTTTTTTCTTTATTTTTGTGAAGCACCATAAATGTTTAAATTTCATAAAAATATACCTCACAAGTTTGGCAGTCATTGTTCTGATGACACATCTAATGCCTTCATTGTCTGAAAAGTAATGGATGGCCAATAGCTACCATGCAAAGCAATATCCATCATTAGAACCAGCTCATAGGAAGAGGTAGTTTTAACATGGCCCCATTACTGCAGTATCTTGTCCCCTCATAATGCTTTATATATTTATTCTTAGGCACCCTAGGGAATTAGATGCAATTATCCATTTTTTTTTCTTGGGCAGAAAAATGGGTAAAATGTTAAGCATCTTGCCCCAGGTGACACAAAAAGTTTTATGATACTTCATGGATGTGAATCAGCATCCCTGCTGCAGCGGGTGGGTTATCTGCTCCTCCCACGGGAGGAGGACACTGATGGCTAAATGCTTTTTCTTGAAATCATCCCTGTCTGAGAATGTTGGTCACTTTGCACTGCCTCAGAGAAAGGTCTCATCCACCTATAGGAACACACAGCAGTAATTAATTTAAACCAATTAACTTAAACTGGTAGAAACCCTTGTGTAGATACTCTCAGTGGATTTAAAACTATTTTTTTAAAATTCAGTCAAACTTGAAGCTCTGCATTTGCCAGCTGTGTCCCCAGCATTCCCGTCTTTTCAACTGCTTCAGATTTTAAGCTAATTTTAATTAAGCTCATGCACTCTATGTGGTCAAATCCCAGAGGGTCTGTTAAAGGCAGGCAGAGACACCAGGAAGAGGTGCACAAGTTGATTCAAGGCGATCTCAGGAACCACAGCACAGTTTTTGACAGGTGCCAACTGTTTTAAGTTCAGTATACATGGACACCATCAGTGATGAACTTAGGGTCTCTGTAGAAATTAGCCCATAGTTTAATGACTGCATTCATCCATAGATGGGAAAAGAGAAAATATGAGGGACGGTGAGCAGCTTGCTACAGAAAATTCACAATGAAGCAGGAGACCTGATGTCTGCTGGCAGTTGGTGCTGCTGGCTCCCTGTCTTCTCCCAGAGCAGGGATAAACATGATCTGGAGACAACACCCAAGGCTGAGCTTTTCAAGGCGATACAGCATGGAAATAATTTTATGTAAGTATTTTTGGCACGGAGTTAGCCTGAAAGGCATTGTATTCCTGGGAAGTGTCCATGCCTCTAAACAATCAAAAACTACTGAGATGGAAAACTGTAGATTCCATTGACTATTCTTTGACATATACTACATTAAACAAGACACCTCAGGAAATATTTTCAAAGATGTTCTGACCTCATTAAGAACAAATAGGAGGATAAAATGCTGCTTACCTATAAATCTTTCCCCTTTAAAAGATCATTCAGTGGCTTTTTTTTCATTTATTAATGCATGTTCGAAGAAAATGGTAGACCAAAGTGCAGAAGACTCCAGTCCTTTCTGGAGGAAAGGACTATAATCCACTCTTTCCACCTCTCTGTAACAAGCTCAGGGATGGTAATGCTCCAGAGGTTTTCTTTAGTGGATTTTAAACCTCCTTCCCCCCTCCTAGCTAAACCTAGACTTTGATTTGTCAGTCTTTCATAGACCCTAGAATTGAGATGGTCATGGAACGCAGTGGCCAATATGCCCTGTTTCTCAAAATAACTTTGCTTTTCTAGCAGGAATTGCAGCATTCACTGGAGCTTCTTTTTAAGTTCTAGATTGAGGCTGAAAGAGAAAAAAAATCTCTTGGCATCTACTGTGATAGGCTTTGTGTTCATAGAATCATAGAATCAGTGACCATAGAACCATTGAATCAGAGAACTATAGAACCATCAAATCATAGAATCATAGAATGATGTGGGTTGGAAGGGACCTTAGAGATCATCTCATTCCAAACCCCCTGCTATGGGCAGGGACACCTTTCCACTAGACCATTGTTAATTTAATTCTCCAGAAATTAGGACAGTTGTCATAGAGAGATATAAAAGGGGAAAGGAAAGGTCTTAAGGATCTGTGAAAAGCTGGAACAAAGAGAAGAATCAGAAAACAAAGTCACAGACGCTAGAAGAAAACCAGATATCAAGAAGATTTTCAGAGACCAGGTGTCAATGTGTTAGTGGAAGGATTTCTCATGGCTGTTCTCCAACAGCAGCTCAGGAAGATGAGAGAGTCTGTGATATGCGTAAGCACATGTGAGCCAAGCAGAAGCTTCATTGGAAGTGGGGAGCAGGAAGGCACCAGGCAGCCGAGCTGGTGAAAGTTTGTAAGTGGCCCCTGGGAGGAGGTGGAGGACTAGCTGCCTTCAACAAAATGTGACAACTGTTAGGATGTAATGGAAAGACTTCCCAAGGGAGGGATTTCCTGCCATCTTGCATCTTAAAGCACTTTGTAATGCAGTGACAATTGGATATGAAATGTACTTTCCTGAACCACTACAGGTTTATGTGCATTCTGGAAAGGTGGATGTAACATCACAAGGGGAATCGGGTTGGAAATAAATAAGTCAGTCCACTTAAAACCTCATCATACCATTGCCTACTTGTAATAAATAACATTATTTTCTCTCCTCTTTCTCCGTATTTACTTTTCTAACAGTGTGATTCTTTACTTCACTTGTCTTGAACTACTCTTCATTTGCATCCATTTAAGATCTTTAACATTATGCACTACAGTGGAGCAGTGGTGATTTAACTCTGCTGAGAATGTTGGTCATATCCATAAAGGCAAAGTCAATCCAACTTGAAGATTGGCTATGTGTTATCCCATAGCGCAGCCCAAGGGAGGTTTGAAAAAGGCATATGAGACTGTGAAGGCAAGACATAGATTTTAAGGCCAAAGAACATTGATAAAATCAGTTCTTTTGCCCTGCTAAATGGCATAGATTTCCAGAAATGTTCCTAAGTCTGTCTCTCAGGATTACACAGGACACTAGTGGAGCTGGAAAGTAAACCCAAACACACACAAACCCTACTGCAGCAGGTAACTTGCAAGGCTACAGTTCAATTCTCTTGTGTGGAAGCCAGCCAGGCATTTTCTTTATATCTCATTGAGGAACCATTTGCTTTTCCTATGTTTCACATGCCTGTGACCTGGGACCATGCCCTCAAGCAGGCAGCAGAACAAATCACAGAGCGCAAATTGCTTGAAAAACTCGTGCAGGCAGATAATGAAAAATTCAGCCCAAACTAGTTCTCTGTGAGAAGATACTGAGAGCAGCTTTTCCTGAAAATAGAATTATTGCTTCTCTTGGCATAGTATATTTCTTTCTCTCTATTTCCTGAACCCTAATATTTAGTAAACAAAAATGATGCAAGGCCATCATCTGTATGGTTAAATCATGTTGTCCTCTTCTGAATTATTTACTTGTAAGGTTTCACACTGTCCTACCATGAGATACATAAATGCTTTTTAAAAAATAAATATTTACTTCTCTTTTCTTCAGTTACCAGAAGAAAGTTTCTAGGTTGTCTTGACAGAATGTTCTCTTCTACCTCCTCTAGCTCCAAACCCATGTGCTTCCCCTTCACTTCTTCCAAATCATCTTTTCCATTTAATGTCTTGCTTCCCTCTGACCACTTTGTGTGGACTGTGGCTTAACCTGAGTGGCTCATTACTTCTGTTTTAAATGCTTGAAGTGTCTTTTAAAAGTCAAAGCTACATTGCCTTTGGCAGATCATGCCCACAAGCAGAAGAACCTTAAAAAAAAAGCAAAGAGTGAACTGCTAGAAATAAGACAGAAAACCCATTATTTATTCTAAGGTCCTGCCATTCTCACTGGCTCCAGACACAACCAGGGAACAGATGGACCTGGACCCCATGGAGATTCTGTGCCAAGGCCCTGCTGGGAGAATCTAGAACTTTATTTATCATACATGTTTACCAAGCTGTCCTTGGGTACATCCATAATGATTCTGGTTTTATCTGGAAACAGAGGAGGACAAAGGCGCAGCAATGTGAAGATACATTAGCTGTCAGAAAACAGGTAACACATCTTGCTAACATACTCCATTCCATTTCCCCCCCAATAGCTTGGAGCACTGTTTTCCTTTTAAAAGTATCCTATCAGCTCTGACAGATGGATTAAGGCTTAAAAGCATCAATATTTTGGGAAAATGGTACCTGCTGGCAAGGTAGATATAGGTTTGTCATTCAAGAGGTTTTATATTTCCTATTAGGTCTTTTTCCTAGAAAGCAGAAACCATTTATTTTAAACTTTATCTACTGGTAGGTTTGGGGGTTTTTTAACTTTTTCTTTTTCCTGTTTTGATTTCTTCAGTGGATACTCATCTGTCAGCAGTGGCAAAGAGTGGGAGTGCTTTTCTTTGGCTGTCCTGAAAGGTGAGCACACAAAACCTGCCATTGCTCTTGCTCAAAGTGGATTACCAGAAGGTTATTGCAAGGGGGTAGATGAAAAGAAAAGGAACAATATCACCCCAGAAGCAGATTTAAAGAGGTCTGCTTTTTTTTTTTTTTTTTCCTCACAAGAAAGACTAAATCAGTCATGTTGTTTGTATTCCCTGCCGTATTTCTGATGGGCTGTTTTGCTTATCTGGCATTTCGGCTCAGATGCATCCCACCTGATAGTAGGTAGAGACGCTGAAGTTAGGACTGTCATTATCTGGACGCCAGCTACAGTCACAGAGAAGAGAGAGACACCTCAGGAGAAGGATTCACATCTGAGGAGGGTGAATCATGCTCTCAAGATGCCAGTATTTCTCCATTTCTCAAGATGCTGCTGGCACAAACAGCAGCAAGTCAGTACAATGAGGCTTCTAATTTAGGAGCCTTGGTGAAATGCCTAAAGTTTGATGGGTGAATCCAGACTGTGGTGAATCTTCCTTTCATCATATCTTCAGCTTGATGGAAAGAAAGACATCAAAGATATTCACCTCTTTGCCACACAGGACTCTTGTGAAGGGAGTTGTGAGCAACATAAAGGAAAAGAGGAATAAAGAGAAGAAAAATGGGAGGGTTTCCAAAGGTAAGTGATGAAATCTACCCTGCTATTGCCTTTTAGCTTTGTGAGCTGAGTTGCAGGGCTTCTTGTCTATGCCACCTCCATAGCCAGAAGGCTGCTCAAATACAGGATTTGTTTCTGGCCCAAAGCTCAGGTGGGAGCATAGCTGAGGATTTGCACATGGTTTCCATCTGCTCCCCAACTAGTCCTCCCCAATAACTCATGCAGCTGAATGGCTGCTGTCCTGGGAAGGACAGGGTTGGGGTGGTCAATGACTTCAGCCTAAAGACTCAGGGTGGCTGAAGTCCTTGCTTTCCACATCCCCTTATCAATCACTTGGAAATCAGAAAAGATCCAAAGTCATGGCTTGAAAAAGAAAATCCAGTGTCCAGACTGGATGTGGGAGGCAGGAAAGGAGCCTGAAGCCCATGTTCAGTATAACAGGAACTGGAACTCCTGGAGTATAATTACTCTAGGAAGGGCTCCTGAGTGCCTCATTTTACGTCTCAAATGTGCAGGTGACTATAATTATCAGTGTTGCTTGGCTGCAAGAAACCTGAGAAACAAGCATTTACAGCGAGGCTGTGCACCACCTACTCCCACTGGTGAGCGTTCCCATGAGTAATTCCAGTGAAGCCAAGGAGGCTACATGTGTGAATAACGTTGGACCTCCTGGAGAACGAGCCTCTGAAAGGTCCTCTGCAAATCAGTCAATCATTTCTCTGCTCACAGGCACACGCATTGCAAGTTTTGCTCTGGGACTAATGGCTTTCCAGTTAATGTTTCCATGAATTAAAAATGTTGTGTGCACTGCACTGTATCATGCCCACGTACACATGTGTAATAGCAAAGCAATGTGGGCACCATAATACACAGTTTCCTAGAAATACTTTAATAAGATCAGATAGTTTCAGTATCTTTTCAGTTGTCGTTTTTCACCTGAGCGACATGCTTATCCATTTTGGTATATAAACTTCTACAAGGTCATCTTGGATGTTGTGTTTACCTTGATTGATAGTAGGGTGCACAGAAGTGTGACTCATCCATGCAATCCCTGCCTCAACCTATTTTTCTCCAGATCTCCAAGGGTTGGAATCTTTCATTTAAAAAAAAAGAAAAGCAGAATAAAGAGCCCAACCCAATCCAAAACATTAGAGTAGTCAAAGCTGAAGTACCCATCCTGTTTCTGTTCATAACTTGCAAAAGTTTTTACTGCAAGATTTGGAACGTGACAGTAAAGTTCTGCAACACGCACATGATGTGGGAGGAATAGAAATTACATTCAGTGTTTTGAGTCTGGAAATTTGTGCCTGAACAGGGAAAAGCAAGGGATGTGTTTAATCAACAGGCTCAAGCATTACTTTCTTGTAAGACAGAAAAAGACAGCACTTAAACTTGATAACTCCTTAGAAATAACAGTGAAGAACACAGATCGGACGTCAGCAATCCTCACCAGGGAGAAGAAACATGAAATGGAGTTAGAATTAACATGTCCTTTGCACACACATGTGCACCGTGCATTGCAGAGCAATTTATTCAGTGATTTCCCTATCTGCACTCTCAGATGCCTTATCTCTTTGCCCTGAAGTGCACCCTTTTATATACCATATATTTGATTCACAGGGGAGCTAGGAGCTTCAACTGGCAGTAGGGTCCAGTAGGAGCAGATAGATGCTCCTCAAACTCTTAGTAATACAGATGCATTGCAATGGGTAAGAGGAAGGAAACTCTTCCTCTGGGTAAGAGGAAGGAAGCACAGAAAATGTGAAATCTTTGTTAAAAATCCTTCAGCGAAGCCAGGAACCAGCAGCCTGGTGTCTGACCAGCAGCCCTGTGCCTCAGTAGCAGATATGGGTCAAGCAAGGTTGGTCTTGTGTCCTGCCAGGCTAGTGCCAAAGGACCCATGGTGATATGCCCAACTGGATTAAATGCAAACAAAAAGGACAGAATTATGAGGGACGAGAAACTTCTTCTCTCCCTCCAACTGAGACATCAGGACAAGATTGAACTCTTCCCCAAGACCAAACCATTCTTCACCAGCTACCAGCCTTGGGTTCTCCCAAGCTTTGCAGACCAGGACTCAGATTTTTTGGCTGATTCCTAGGTACCACCATGTTATTTTATAAAAAGCAGAGCCACCCACCTTGCCAGGGGTCCCAGGCAGTTCAGTTTCCCAAGCTGATACCAGTAGTCTCACCAGTGAGTGTGGCGGAATTAAGCCATCCCAGGAATCATGCCTTCTGGGCAAATGCATCATCCCACAGGCTTTGCCAAGCAGGAATCAGTTCTTGGTCAATTAAGAAAACTGAGAACAACCCTTCCATCATTGCTAATCTTCATCTGCAGACTTTTGTCAGTGAGATTCTGGAAATATTCATGTCCCATCCGCTTCAGACAAAGCTCTTGTATCTCTCCTGCCAGAACCAGTTCCCTGCGTTGGGTGAGCAAAGCTTGGAGGAATCATGCAGGCTGAGCTCCCAGCAGCTGTAACAGACACCGCAATGAAAATCAGGTGACCTGTAGCTAGCAGGTCTTTTCTTTTACCACTAGAAATAATGTCATTCAAATGATACTATCCATAGCAGAAATGTTCTGGAAAGTGTTCCCAGCACAGGTAGAGCTGGTAGACTGGGAGTTTAAAGGCCACAGGAATCAGTCTGAACATTGCACACAACCCTACTGTGACAGACCCAGAAATGCACCCCATGCTTCCTGCATCAAACACTCACACCTCATGTTTGAGCCAGAGCTCTTTCTTCTCAAAAGGCACCCAAATCTTGATTAATGTTGTTAATTAACTTCATTGCAAAAGGGACTGCTATCTTTTTTGACTGATTTTATACTAACTGTTAATTTTAGGCTAAAATTTGAATGGTTACTGAACTGCCTACTTGTACAAAGAAGGGCTTCCCAGTAAGGATGCCTTTCAACTAGGATACAGCATTTTATCAAAGCAAAGAAGAATTTCTTCTCTCTCTCTCAATAGGGAGAAATGAGGTTCTGACTACAGCAGTGTCACTCACTGAAATGACAGGTTAAGGATAAGTGTGTATGATTGCAGACTGCAAGATGGTAAAGTATATGCAAACCCCTTTCAAATGCCAGAACGTATATTACTGCCTTTTCATCTGGGGAAAAAAAATATCTTTTTTTTCCATGTAAAAGACAGAAATATTCACTTTGGGCACCATATTCTGATCTTGCGCTGTTTTGAAATTAATTCATCGGGGCTCTTACAGCTTTGGACCAGCACTGGCAGAACCCCGATCCCAGACCTTAGTTTACTAAAACATGCTTTATTTTATTGTTTTGAATCCCTGAAATTTTGTGAAGTAGTCGTGTGAGCACCTTGCATCTTCAAATCCGTACAACTGTGCCCGCCTGCCTAATCCTGTGCAAAGACGGAAGGTTAATTAAACCAGTGTTTGATTTATAAATGTTATCCCTTCTGGGGAGCAGAGTGCAACTCCAGCTAAACGCAATACTGTTTATTTTACTTCTCCACTGGCTGTTCCCTACATGCAGTAGTTTATGGATATAAATAACATTTTAGGGTAGGGAGCAGTTGTGGTGAAAACTAAGCCCAACTTTCGAACAAGCCATGAAAAAAAGTAACTTGAATCATGCAATGATTTCTAGGAAGCTGAAGTAATTAACTCTTTCATGGGTAAAATATAAGCCAAAAAATGAAACCTCAGCGTCCCATGGTGACAGCAAAATTTAAAAGTATGGTATTAAAGAAAGTGGTGTTTTCATTTAGGCCAGTGGAAATCTGGACCAGTTACATTTGGATCACTGAAATTGCTCTGGATTTACCGTAGGGTAAATGAGAAGAGAAGACAATCCTCTTAACTTTTCTTTTTTGTTTCTTTCCTTTTCTTTCTAAAGAATAACCAGGGGCAAACTTCAAGAAGCTAATATTAGCACAGCTCCAAGGTATGACCTCTTCATCACCACTGGTATCTGTGCGTATGTAAATATTTGTGCTCTCTACCATCTTCCATTTTTTGGGAGGGCTCCTTTCTAAGATCAACCACTCTCCAGCTCATCTCCTCAGCTTAGCAAAGCTTGGATTGAATATGAAGATACATACACCTAAGTTGTTGTGGGAGACATCAGATAGCAAAACATCCATGGGAAAATCTATTCCATTTCCTAGTGAGGACAGTTATCACTCAAAAGACACCCACTAAAAAAAACAAACCCCCAAAAAACCCAAGCCATTGAAACAGATCTGGTTTCATGCTGCACTCAAAATATAACCACCAGCTCCTGTTTGTAACTGTATACCTTCAACCACTCATGAATCTATGACAGCAAATGCTGTTTGTATGTCCTGTGCCTGATACTGGAAATCACACCAGCCTGGAAGGTTCCTGGCTCAGGGACCATCCTGCTGTACTGCACCAGGGGAGGATCAGTGTCTAGCCCAGGCAAGTACCAAAGGGCTTGGTACTAACAAAAAGTTGTGGGACAATCCCACAGTATTTGCTACATTTTGGCGTGGTGCTGATGACATCTCTTGAGAGTGACAGGAAATAATGGCAAGATCACAAAGATCAGGGCAGAAGGATGTGTCCCAAAGACGACTACAATTTGTTATTTAAATTAATAGTAGGAAGGTCATTAAGCTGCTTTCTTTATCCTGGGTACAGCTTAATTTTCTTTCTATTTAAAATGTCCTCACTCCATTTACGCCCCTATTTAACAGAGCACTTGCAAGCTTAAATTTAAAAATGAGCATAAGCCCGTCACTGTATCTCCGCTGGCTGCTAAAAGAAGCCCTGAGGCTGCTTAAAGAACCAGACTATGGTTCTCAGTGAATTCGCAGGTGTCGACTCAAACACTGCCAGAGCCCATTTTCTAAAGGCTGCAGGATAGGCATCGCTGTTGGCTTCAGCTGGACCAAAGGAAGCAGGAAGCGTTTCAGGGCTGGTGCTCTCAGGATCCTGAGCAGAGCTATGAGGGGAAGCCAGGTAAGTACACTCAGACCTGGCTGACACACTTTGCACCCATAAAGGCAACCTTGGTTAGATTCACGCTATAAAGCCAACCCAGCCGCTGCCCAAAATTCAGCCTAATGTTTGTTCTGCTTTCCTGCAGGTAATATCCCTCTAGCAGTGGTTTGTGCTACTGTAAGGAAAGTATTTTAAACACTTTAATGGCCTGCTTTATATCCATCCTCTCCTTCAGTGGGTGTGCAAATAATTGCCAGTGCAATTTTGTACCCCCAGTTATTTGCAGTTATGGTGCGTGCCATTGACGTGTCTAACTAACTGATAAGATATGTGGGTGCAATCAGATGCCGTAATTAGAAGTTTAAATGACACGAACTGCACCCACACATAACTGCAAGTGCAAAATTGTATCCGTAACATCTTGGAAGCAACAAAGAGAGGAAGGACTTAGAAATTTGTCCCTGCAAATGCTAATTTGCATGGCAATAAGCTTGAGCCTATTTGGCAAATACACTTTCATTACACAAGATTTAAGCCAATTGATTCTAAACAACCTGAGAGTGCTCAGACACTTAGCATTAGACACAGCATCTTGAAAAATTATACTAGTCTGTTCAACTAGGGCAAAGAACTTTTCTCTTCAGTTAGGTAACACGTAATTCATGTCTTTGTTACTGCCTTTGCTGTGGTTAGAGTAAGCAAGAGTCTTGGTGTGCAATGACAGATTTTTATAATGATTTCTCAAGGCTGTAGCACAGTGTTAAGTGTGTTTCGTATTTCATGAAAAGCAAATGGCGTGCAACAAATAAGAAGGTTCTTGTTCTGGAGTTTCTCTTGATGCCACCATCATATAATATCCAATTAATATTCTGACCTAATGCAGGAGAAATTTTAATCTGACACCTCTTCATAGACATTATCCAAAGTTTTGTGAACCTCAGAAGAGCATTCAATGGTTTTACTAGGAAGATACTGATACATTTTGAGGTTAAATTAGAATCACTGGTCTTCCTCTTATTTCTCCCTTGTTTTGGCCCCAAGGCTACATTTAACAATCCCTGTGCACTGCAGTGTGTGCAACACAACTGGAAACATTTCCTCAGGCTGTTTGTTATTTCCCCCTCTCTCTTTGCCAAGGGAGACCAAGAGAAAAACTGAACCAAGTTAAGACTGAACAAGCCAAAGAAAAGCACAATGCAAGGGAGTATAGACGGATAAAACAGAAGTGCAGAGAGATCACATCCTTTCATCTCCACTCCAGTGTTTTGGCTCAGCAGTGCAGCCTTTCCCCTTGCTGGGAGAGAGGAGTGTGAGGAGACCATGTCAGAGCAACACAGCCTGGGCTGCTTGCTGTGCCTCGGAGCGATCCATCTCCCCAGGCTTGAAAGTTGTGTTTGGCCTGCTGAGGGCAGGAAAGCAGTTTTCAGACAAGCATAGTTTTAGCTCTTATCTGCTCTGAACCTTCCCCGGTCTATCCAGAGCCACACTGCCCTTTAGCCGACCTGCGCCTGCTTCTGCATTGGGATATTCCTGCACCCGAATGCCACAAGAGTTTCAAATCTTCAGGAGGTGCCCATCCCGGGTTCAGGAAGTTTTCTTTTCATTAGACCCAATTGCCAGCCACCTCAGCTCGGGAGCCAGCACCTCCCATGCTTTTTGAAGCTACACAGACCACAACAGCTTCCTGATGCGTCTCACTCGATTCCCCACCTCCCATTTCTACTTCAGATGCTTCACAGCTGACCCTAAAAGAAACAAGCCAAAATCCCAGCTACCCCAGAAGCAGTCCCTGGAGAGCATGACTTGCTAATGGCAAACAGCTGCACTCATTAATGTTATCTCAGGGGATCAGGGCTTTAACAGTGAAGGTCCCAGGTTCAGATCCTGTTGACAGACTGTAAGATTAATGCTAATAATCTTGCTTAGAAAAATACAGCAGGGATCACCTTCTTTGAGGCCCCAGGTGCCTGGGAGAATAGGCAGCTGATCACATCCAAAGTACTGTGTTGTCTTCTTGGCTGGAAAAACTCAACAATGCTCTGGTGCCTTTAGAGTTTTTTCCCACCTAATTTTTCTTCTTTCCTCTGATAGACTTTTCTTCAAGTATCATGCACTCTGGCTCTCCACAGGCCAACAGTTTCACAGTTTGGTTCATCTGAACCAAATGTTTGTTCTCTACTAGGTGAACAGAATTTCCATATGCCCTGGGTCCTTCTACTGCCATCTCCTGTTCTTGAACCTGTAGAGATGCTGGCTGTATTGTCTAAGCCAACCCACTCAGCCCCTCATAGTTACTATCTAATAGAGCACAGGGATCTGAAGAAAGATTACACATGGCAGGTTCCTGGATAAGCTTGAGACCAGTGCGTGATGAGCAGCAATCAAACATAACCTTAAAATTCCAGGATGCAAGCAAGCAAGACAGAGTCTGCACTGCTGATGGATGGTTCAAAAGCGGGGCAAGATGATCTCACTAAAGCAAAACTGATGAGATGAAAGCTATTAGATAACATCAGCTGAGCTTGTCAAATGAGCTGGAGAGGGCTCTTGGCCCAGCTTTGCATGGACATCTGGCTACACGGTGCAGTCTTGATAATGCCAACCTTCACCTCTATCCTCTGGGACACGGGAGAGGGCAGAGAAGCCATCATCCATATATAAGACTTGGATGCGGTAATAAGAAGGCCATCACAGCCATGAATAA
The DNA here is from genome assembly GCA_004320125.1 of Scolopax mira. NCBI lineage: Eukaryota > Metazoa > Chordata > Aves > Charadriiformes > Scolopacidae > Scolopax > Scolopax mira. The sequence continues at coordinate 161,976 of BJBW01000889.1, forward strand.
TCTGTTTTCCACAGTTTCCACAACCCATGTGGTGTGAAAAGCTGGACAAGGATTTGTAAATGAATTGAGCCCAAGAGTAATTACACGTTCCTGCAGATTACTTGGTGCCGTAATTGCACTTAGTATTTACCATGTGACCTAAGCCAGAAATAATCATGTATTTACTTTATATTTATATTGTAACGTGCCATGTACTGTAATTATACTGCCACTCCATGGTACTTAACACATCATCGAATGTTCCACAATTATCATGTTAGTAAATAGCACTTACCGAGTTTTGTGGCCTGTAATTTCAAGCATTACCTGTTAAAGACTTAGTGTAGCAATGCCAAAAAACCTGTTTCTTGACAATGTCATTTCATATAAAAAATGTCAAGTCCTAGAACAAATAGAAATCAGTTTTTAAAAATTCAAAATTTGAAAATACAAAAAAAGAGCTAGATTTGCAATTAAGGGCTTTTCCAGTAAAGTAATAATCAATTCCATGATGAATTGTCTGAATTCTTCTATTCAAGGTTGCAGGAGATTAAAAGTGAAAACTTTCAAACTTGGGTGATTAAATAAAGGTATTAAATCTACCTTGAGACTCTTAAAGAAAAATGTTTTGGAGGAAATTAATATCCACTCGACCTCTTATTTAATTCTGATTAAATCTCTGAGCAGCTAAAACCAAACCTTTCACATTGGATTCTCTGAATGGACTTATGCTTAGATATACATTTGTTCATAGAAGTATTCCCCTTGATTTCGGTAGAGTTACTCATGTGATTAAGCATATGCTTAAGTGCTTTCCTGGTCTAAAGCCAAAGTTTAAGTACGGAAGTCTTAAAATGTTGGTCAAAGTAAGCTCATTTAAACATGAAAGCTTTTGAACATTCTCAAATTCTCATGATTCCTCTTTCAATGGGATTTTTCCATATTGCAACATAGATGTATGGATGTCACTGAACTCTTGCAAAATCTCAACCAATACCCAAAATTTCCAACTCAGGCCTATCTCCATATTGAATATGTCGCAAAACCTTTAAAGAAGCCACTTCAATTTTCCTTTCCCTGATGATGATTTATGACTTGGTTTCATTGCCCCATGGAATGGCATCTAGTGTAGGAGACCCAGACCTGGAATTAGGAATAATTCTTTTACTCCCCTGAGTCAAGAGCACAGACAAGCCATTACATTCAAACTGAAGGATGAAATCCTGGTTGCAAATGTAGTCAGTAGTTCTGCTGTTGAACTCTGTGGAGGCCAGGTTATTCCCCCAAAACCTCATCTCTCACTTCAGCCTTGATCTGCCCAAAATATACAAATGAGCTTAACTTTAAACACTGATAGTACCATTTACCTCATTAACTGGAGCTGGATGAATAATTCATAATGCATAATTTACCCAATGAATCTCACTTCTTTTTGTGTTTGTGAATTGTCTGCAAATGGATTCTTGATTGGACTCTTCATCTAAAATTATTTGCAGGTTTCTTCGGTGAATCATAATCAGTCTGCAGATCGTTTGAGCGGTACCCTGCGAGCAGTCACAGTTTGCATCTCAAGCTGTGTGGGTTCACTGTAGGAACGTCAAGGTAACGCTCCTGTTCCCTCCCTGGAAAGCCTTATGTAACCAACCAACAGCAGGATGAATTTGAACTGCACATATGAGTGTAAAACTTGGAAATTCACACCCTTGCTGACTGCTGTTGTCAAATTCAGAATCTCCCTTCGGTGAATGGTCAAACAGTGCTACAGAAAAGTAAATACCAAAGCTGCATACGCGCCTGAGGGCTTGGAAATGTGAGCAAAGTTACTGGAGGGTGACAAATTTCAGCCTAACAGATGATCTGCAAGAGCTGCCCCTGTGAATGATCTCAGGCTGAGGCAATCTGGATTAATTGAGCCTCTCCTCAGCAGAGGTTAAACTAGCAGATTACCTTGCTCTTGCTGTGGGCTAAGAGTTCTCATATAGATGCAAATTGGCAATTGCAGGGTGAATGGTTCCTGTGTCTGAGGCTGGAAGTTTGGTTTTTTTTTCCATTTAGATATCCTATTTACTCTAGAGAAAGAAGATCTCACCCTGGTGAAGTATCTTCTGCAGGGGCAGTGCTATTACTTGCAAAGTGCTCAGATCCTCTGCAGGCATTAAAGCTGGTGGGACAGTAGACAGTGGGACTCAAAAAAGTCTCGTCAAGCTTTCATCACCAATACTGCGCTGACCTATGTGAGCAGAGAAAAGAAGCCAGCCTGGTTTTGATCACCATAGCTACCACCACCACTTTCACTGTACCAAAGTGACCTAACTTTGGTGCAAGAAGTAGCAGAGGTTTCTTCTTCCTCTCTCCCTGCTTAGTTCCACAGAGTTCCCTAAAAAAGTCCTTCTGTTGACCCTACCCAAATTGAAGCACTTTCTTGACATAAACCATGTGCTTACATGCTTTGCTGAGTGGATTTGGCTTGCGAAAATAGGATTTGGTTCTAGGTTGGAAGATTTTTTCTGATTAAATCAATCTTTTCTATAAAGTAACATAATAACTCTTCAAAAAACAGAAGTACGCAAGCCCAAAACTGATGCGCTGAAACCGAAGGCCACATTCAATATGTAAAGATTACTATAATTTGAGAAAAAAAAAACCAAACCTTTTCTATCATAAATCAGTCCCCAAAGTGATCAGATGTGGAGTAGACTTTCAAGTACATCATTTTGCTGTGCAAGAGGCAGCGATGAATATGCAGAAAGGGACGGGAGCTGTCAGGCGAGTGTAGATGAAACCACATGACCAGTTGCCCCTTTGACCTGCATATCAGATTTTGAAGGGAAAAGGCTAGTTTTAAGTGCTGTCTCAGAATACAAAGCAACCATGTCTACCACCACTTCATGTACTACTGAACAAAGAGGTGGGGTTTTTGGGAAGAAGATCACAAATTCCGAGAGGATCTCCTAGGCTCAGCATTTGTTCAAACATGATGAAAAAGATAAGTCAAAGAAAATTTTTAACAAGTACCAGGCTACATGTTGTTCTAAAGACACCATGGGGGACTGACCAGAACTTTATACTCTTCAGAGGAATAGATGCTGTGATTATCATCAGCCAAGATAAAGGATTCAGCTTCCAGCTTTGCCATGACTGTCAATTTTGGCACAACAGTTTGACATGAAAAGCACAAATGGGAAAAGATGGCAGTGAACAACTTCTATAATGTTAGGGCAAGTGTTCTCCGATGGTGAAGTGATATATTTTCTCCATGCCTGAGGAAATTTTTGGTCTTGGCAGGTGCATCATTAGCTGCATTGCACGAGGCTGTAGGAAAAGGGGATTTTAGGAGTAGCATGGGAACTTTTTCCTAGCCTTGATCTACCATCAGTTTTTAAGAAAACCCTCTTGGAGAGTAGACATAGTACCTGCACTGAGCTTCTCAAGAGAAAAGATCTTCCTGTGTGCTCTGGTCCAGGCTAGCACACACATTTACAAGTCAAAGGATGTGTAGGTCTGCGTTGCTGACTCCTATACTGGCAAACCACATTGGTTATTTGCTCCAGTTTGTGAAACGATGCCTGAAAAGTTACTTTGTGATCCAGAATATGGTCACGGGTTAGACCCACATGGTTTGTGGTATCAGAAGGGTGCATTTGATCATCAAGACAAGGAGCTGAACATGAGCCCTCAGCTTGTAAGGGGGTAAAATGCATGGAGAAATAGACTAACCCATTTCTTGCAAATCCAGTGACATCTTTAGTGTAAGCCCATTCATCCCACAAGTAATATGAGCAAACTTCATAAGTCCTTTCTGCTTTCCAAGCCTGCCTCAAAACATCACCATACAATAAGTCCTGAATCCAGGACCTGCAGTGCCACAGGAATGACCCTGGCGCTCACAGTGATTCCTCCAGCCAACAGCTGCAGTAGCCTCATCTTCGCTGGACCAGCCACCGGAGGAGATAATTGTCACAGGGTACACAGTGGGGCACGTATCCCACCAACAAGTTTGGGTAATACTAAGCCACTTGCTCTCACCCATAAATTCTTTCCTGCAGCACAACAGTCTGATGTAATGAACATTTCACACAAGCCATGAGCTTAGAGCTTTTGCTGCTATGCATGTGCCATTGATTAGAGTGGTTGCAGATGGTTTTATTTTAGATAATCAAGCTTGCTGAGGTTTGCCAGCATCAGAACAAAGGCATAGTTTCCCCGCTCACTAACCAAATTTGCGGCCAAGACATTTGAATTGATATCAAATCTGACGGATGGTGAGAAAGCAGTGAGGGGAGAGAGAGCAGCCTGTCCGTATACCTCAAGCCAGGTGTCTCATACCTCTGCACACCACGCTTTGCCTCCACCTTAGAGGAATTGTATTCCCTTTTACTCCTAAAGAAAGGGGGGAAAAAACCACCTTTTTATTTTATTAACAACTCCCATGCCACCTGGATGTATTATGCTGTATTATAACAATATACTGAGTTGCAGAAAACAAAGGAGAAAACAGCAGTCACAACAACCCACACAAACACTAAAGCCTCTGGAGCTGGAATCCCTCCTGTGAGATGTCCCCTCTGAAGTCTCCAACCCGTGCTGCAGCATGCTGCTTCACTCAGCGCTCGACCAGCACTCGTCCCCTGCCATTCCCACATGGCTGGAAAAATCTCTGCAGGCTCCTTCCCTGGGGAAGCAGGAGAGGGGAAAGACGAATCAGTTATGTGATGCTATGGGCTGCAGGGCTGCAGAGTCATTTGAACTATATGCTGCATGAAAGCGACCAAAGCTCCCTGTTATTTAACTATTCATATTGGTCTCAAAAGAGCATAGTTCGATGGGATACTTAATAATTTTCAGTCTCACTGAAGCCAGTAGAAGGGTATGCAGGTCTGCAGGATATGCAAGGTCTGGTTGTTTGACCTTTTGAGGGGTATCTGAGATATGGAGGGCAAGGATGGTATGGATGGAAACAACGGAAGGATATATATGGCATGATACCCAGATGGTATGCACCTCTTGCTTAGGTACCACACTGAATATCCCTGGTTGGAACAACTCAAATGCATCTGCGTCCCAAAGTGTTGCTAGCTCCAACCACAGGAAGGGCTGTAATCTTCCAAACAGTCACTCTGTGGCCTTTGTTTAAAGCTATGAATAGTACCTATAGAACAAGTGGACTGAATGTAAAGGAGGGGGGGGGGGGGGAAGGAAAAACAGGTGAAAAGATTATAAGAGAGAAATCAATAGAAAGTATTTAGCAGCTGGGGTGACATAGACAAAGTGCATTTAGAACCACAGACACTTGACTTCAGGGCTGGGGGGAAGAGGGTTGTTTTATTTTGTGCTTTGCTTCTTAATATTTTTCAGATTAACAGTTTGCAATTCTCTGCTGAGCTGTAAGGTCTCAAAGGCACTGCCTGCTGGAATGTTTTGATCAGTGTAAGCCGGGGCATTTCCAACAGACAGGTTTATTAACTGATTTACTGACCACATGAATTTTGTGTAGCTGAAACTATTTAGCTGCTCTCTTTCTCTCCCCTTTCCCCACACCTCTCAATTATTAATCATTAGGGATTTTTTTTTGCTTTTGCATGAAAACAGCCCCCAGACAGTGCTGCATTGCCTCTAGTCACACACAACATGACAGATCTTCTACCTTGCCAAAAATTTTCCTTCTGTAGAAAACCATGATATAGGGAAAATGGGGATTGTCTGCTGCATGGGAGGTGTTTTGAAAAGGAGATATGATGCTGTCAAATATACTTTCTGGACCTACTGAAGATTGTTGCTTGTAATTGTTGCCATCTCGGAGAATAACTACTTTGGTTCAAGTGGCACAGACCCACCAAAGGTCCTATTGTGGCCTCTATTAGGGCTGCAGCTTTCTCTGGGAGAAGTCTTTTACAGTCAAGAGAGGAGTCACTCTCCAATTCAACAAGTGGATTCCCAACAATGGATGCCAGGTACCACCTTAGACATTTGACCACTGCTTTCTCTTTTAATAATGTACAATGTGTAGAATGAAAACAGCATGCTATGTAAAGATTATCCAACCAAAACCTCCCCTATTATATGGACTTAATTTGCTAGCTCAAGAGAAAAATGGTTTCTATAAAGAACACTATCCAGGTTTAATGATGAATTTACTCATTTGAAGGACTTTCTTTATGTTTTTCACACTGGAGCTAGTTAAAAAAAGAAGATGAAAAAGAAAGAAAAGCTCTGAAAGAAACATTTTGCAAAAAAAAAACCCTTTCAACGTTTGAGCGAGAAAGCTTCAAAAACTTGCATCTGTTCTCCAGCAAGTCAAACTATGGATATTTTTCCTCTCAGTATATTGGTTTTTTGGAGCATTAGCATTTTCAAGTTTGGAACATTTCTTCTTCAATTACTTTGCATTGCCTGTTAAGTACAAAGTTTCCTTGGTACAAAATATATACCCAAGGACTTCAAGGTACCTAAACTAAACTCACTAACATATGTATCCACATGAGGTCCTGGTAATCATAGGAGGTATTGTGGCCATGAACTTTTATGTGAAAATTAAAGAAAAGAAAAGCAACTCTTTTCTTTCTACTACTACTCCCTCCCTTAAGGTACCACAGTAAGAATGTGCTGGCAGAGCATCATCCATGTTGCCCAGATCTCCTCTTTGTGCTTTAGCTCCTGAGTCACCTCTTTCCAAGTACAGAAGAACATACAGAGGAGGTCCTACAGTGCCAGCACATTCCAGTCCCTCACCTTTCCCTATAATTCACCAAGTAACTCCACAGATAAAAGAATTAGTGAAGCCAGTTCTTCCACAAATTTGACATCTCTGTAGTAATTTTCTAGTGTCTATAGAGACCCATGATCACACTGCAATCTTTCTCTAGGGAAGGAGTGAAGAGAGTTTGCCATCTGCACTGTCTATGTTAATGAAACCTATATGAATGAAATATCTTGAGACCTGTGTCAAATTTGATTGAAATAGGCCAGCTGGCTTAAAAGGTAGCAAGGGGATATATGGATAGACATGGAAATCATGTCTTACTTCTATCATGTAAGTCTTATTTCACAAGGAAAATAAGCTAGAAATACACACTTACCTTTTCTTACATGCACATGGATACCTATTGAAAGGTCAATTATCATTTATTTCATGTTTATATTTTTGTTTCTGTATGCAGAAACTTATCATACACTACATTGACATACAGAGTAGTGATGGTCAACCAGAACGCTGCTTTGAAGGTATTTTGGCCTCACTAGAGGCAAAAAAAAAAAAAAAAAAAAAAAAAGGTCTTTTTTGCAATATTGGCTAAGTTTGCAAACAGAGACTCCATCTGTACGCTGTACAGTAAGGAACCCCTTGGTTTTGGTACAGCCAATTACCTTACTGTGGAACTATTCCTCCCAAATCAGTTTATACATGTTTAACTCTTGGCACAGACCATTCTAAAAAAGCGGACCTTACTAAATCACAAGACAAAGACCTCTTTCAGAAGCTTGTTAAAAGAATGAGACCTGTGTGTAAAGTGATATCCTCATTGTGAGTATGTAAGGGGATCTCCTTTGCAGTCAAATGGAGAACACTTTCCTCTTAAAGGGACTTTCTCAGAAGCGGGAAAAGTCTTTTGCCGATCATTGAGTCGTCCAAATCCAACTCAGAAGATCAATGCTTGCTGATACCTGACAGCTATCCAGTTACCTTCTTCACAAATCCACTGAGAGAGGTTTTCAGCCATGCTCCTGCTGAACAGACAATCCCATTAACAAAACCTCCTACCCTAGATATAAAGCCAAGGTTCTCCACCCAAACAGCAGCACGACCTAACAGGGCCATGAGGAGCAGCTTATTCCCTCTTCCTTCCAGGTTGTTAAACTCAGGACAGAGCTAAGACACATCAGCAGCCTGGGATAATGCTGCTTCTGTACATGCTGTACCTGTTCTGCAGATAAAAAAGGAACTTCAATTTCCAGTGCTGTCAATGCAGTGACTTTTAATCAGTAAATTCCCTTTCTAAGACAGGCAGAGAAAAAAAGTCCTCATCTGAAAAAAATATCAAGTGCATTTTCAGCCAGAAGACATAAATATAACCAGAAAGCCATTTGGAAATGCTTTCATCTGACAACTGACATGCTTAGATCATCTGCAGCCCACCCTGTGCTTTTCTCACTAGAGAAATTAAACACTAGGAGAACTGCTGCTGCTTTGAATACTCCTCTTAAATATTTTCTGGCACAGACTCTCCCAAAGGCAGCAGTGGAAGTCTCGCTGATCAGGACAGGCAAGTCTTCCTCTCCTTTTCATGAGACATGACACAGTGGATACCGTGGGACATGGCTAGAAGCAGGCAATGATTTAAGAATTGTGGCTTTCTCATGGAAAACAACATATTGGAGAGGGTCTGGTGCTTTTCTCCAAGGTGGGGAGCTTTGCTCTTACCTTATTCATGCACCTGCAGTGATCCATTTTGTCCAAAACCTAAAATTCTGTTGTTTTCTTGGTTCACCAGAGGACAACTTAACAGCCAGGGCATGGTGAAATGTTGAGTCATATCTACACATCGCAGCTGACTGAGGCATATAGGCAGATTTACTCCAAATCTCTCAAAATCCATGCAAAGTCCAAATACATGCAAAGATCTTGCTATTAAGAGTCATCTGAAGCCTGGATGAGTTTATAGAGATAGCAGTGCTGTTTGGAGCCCCAGATTTTACACAGCAAAAAGAGGATGGGTATTCTGGGGGCTGATGCTGCTCACATATCCCTTCCATAGCACCTTCCAGAGAGCAGAAAAACTTTCCTGCAGCAGAAGCACCTGCTGGAGAAAGACTCCTAACTAATAGGGCTGCAAATTAGCAATCCACCATGAATACATCTTTCAGGATTGAAACATTTGTTGAAAGCTGGACCCCAGCCAGAAACAAGCATTTGGTGAGTGCCTAAATTAAGTTAACGTTTGCAGCCATGATAGACTTAGTCTAAAACACCAGGACACAATCAGTCAATTGAGTTACAGCATCTTAAACTGGCAAGGTAACTAATTGCTTCTTGTTTTGAGTTAAGCACAATAGCTTATGTCTCAGGGAGAAAAGGGTAAGCGAAACTGCAGTTCTTGTAACAAATAGTCAAAGAATATACAGAAGGATAGCTGCGGTGTCTCAAATGACAGGTAGATACTAGATACGCCCTTAACTACTTTTCATGTTCCTGTGTGCTATATCCCCATATGTATTATACAAATCCAGGTGATCCTTTCATTTAGAAGCAGTTACATTTCACTGGCACACGCTTTAGTGCAGATGGAGTTGCACAATTATAAAAATGTCCTGTCCTTAACACCAACATAGATGGTTCATGGCTCCACTACTCAATAAACCAAGTTCTAAGATTTCTAGTCTTCTATCAAAAGCATTGTGGCCAAAGAACACAAATGTAACCGCAATTAAAGAAAACACCACCACCCCCGAAAAATGCCCCCACAGCCAAACCCAGATGCAAATATATCTAAATGTATTCAAGGAAATTATCTAGTCCAGGAAGACTTTATGCCAGATGTGCATTGTTTTCCTATTCTTCTGTCCAGGTTAGTAACTTTGTCCTCTTGTGGTCAGCAGATGGGCAGCATAAACATCAGATTGCATGTACTGTGGAAATGCAATTGTGTGACTAAGTCATATCCAGCCACATGATATCAATATAAATGCCTATGTGCTTCAAAAGCCACACCATTTTTTCTATGCAATGAAAATAATGTGGACGCTTCAGGTATGATTTAGGTGTCTAAGTATTTGTGGTCACCAGGGCTGTCTTACCTTATACTGTCTGGACCTTGCTGCCACTGCAGAGAGGCACAGGGCTCCAGTGGGTCACATCTGCTCGACCCATAAGGACATCTCAGCTACCCAAGGGCACATCAAATAGCAGGAAAAGTTGCCTAAATACTGTAGTTCAGAAACTGAACCATGCCTATAGTGATGTCTGGTGATGTAAAAGCTACCATCAGGCGTGCACATCAGCAGCTAAAATAGGGGAGTAGTTTTACCACTATTAGGTATATACACCTCAGACCATCCTGCATGATGCTATTTTTTTTGTTTGTTTGTTTATTTATTTATAAATAGTTTATTTCACAAATCTGGCAAAGAGTGTAGTACAAGGAGGTGACTAGGTGCTGCCACATCAGCTGTAACCCCCCAGGGGTTGGGGAGAGAAGCTGATGGCGCCAAGGGTGAAGAGTTCTGTAAGTCATCTATAGAAGAGACATCTGTAATTACAGCCCAAGCATCCCCCAGGCAGGTTAGGCCACCTCAAAGTCAGACAGCTTTATCTTACTTCGCACTTTGTTTCCTGGTGGTTGTGAATAAGCAAGACTCATCCTCATAGTTTTTCTATGGTCACATAGAAAAAGGTCAGTCCTTTTTTAATGAAAGTTGAGAGTCAGATTTAACTATATGATTCCAGGAGCTGGGAATTTTAGAAAAGTGTAAATAAGTTGACAAGATGGATTGTGCTGAGCTTGGTGTCTCAGCCTTGGTCTAGATCTTCACACCACAAACTTTCTTCTTAGGCATTACATGAGAGCTGCACCAAGCACTACTACCACAAGAGCTCATGCTTATGGGCTTCCAAAATGCCCTTGCCTCATGCCTGAAGGTGCTTGGAGTCCATCAGTTAAATGCAGGGTACATCTGGTCTTGTAAGCCAATACTGCAAGACAATTTGGGCTTAGCTGGAGTCAGGCAGAAGATAACCTCACAGCATCAGTCCACAGGAAAACCTTCATTAGAGATCCCCTTATATACCATTCTACTCTCTTTTATGGTGTTTTCCCCCTGTTTCTGGACTATTCCTTCAAGATGACATGTCACCAACCAACCACAAGGAGGGGAAGAAACACATGATAAAGACAAGAACTCTAAGATTGCTGTCTAGAGTTTGGCCATCAACTCTGTCATAAATATCTGACTAAGTTACCTTGCAAGGCCAAGCTTCATGGCTTTCTGGAGTGACAGTGAGCCACGTTGTCAGCCCTCTGGTGCATATTCATGGTAATTGTGAGCCACAGCAGGTGATGGAGTTATACCAGAAATGGTTCATATTATCTACTTTGCATACACACAAAAGTTAGAAAAGTCACAGACACTCAAGGAGAGCTGTACAGAGAAGGTTGTGGTTAGCATGACAAGGTTTCACAGCTCAAGGTGCCAGTTCAACTGCAAAACCTCCTGGTGCTTAAATGGTGATTTTCACACTCCCTCTCTAGAGGGGACAGAAAGTAATGGTACTCAGCTGTGACTATGACTATGCCAAATACCATTTTCTCATCCAAGATGAGCACAGATGGTCATATTTCCCTCTGTTTATTTTTGCTGAATGGCCTTTTCAGCCTGCCTAGTCTGTGACCTTCTCCTAAAAATGCGTAGGTACGGCTTTGCTGGGATGCTGGGTTTCTTCTTCCTTTGGGAGGCAAAATAGAGGCTCTGCTGGAATCAGCTGCGATGACACGGGTGGTCCATGTACTCTTTATAATTTCAGTTTGTTCTCTGAAGAAATGCAATTGTAGAAGCAACAAAGGCACACACATGAAGTGTCCAACTTGCTGCTTGTCAAGTACAGGTAGACTGTGAATTACAGGACCCATGAGTTATTGCACTATAATTTAATATACGGCAGTTTTCATCTTCAAAGTAAAACTGCAGTCTAATACAAAAAGATATTCTAATCACTACATTTAAATACAAAAGGTAGTAAATCACTAAACAATATTTTAACATGTCAAAGGTAATAAAAAAAGGAATGAGTAATAATCAAACTGCACCTGCCATCTTGGCCACTGATGAAAAGGCAGTCCTGGTGGGGTGTGGTGGCCTTTGAGGAGCTTTCAGTCTGTAGAGGAGAGAGCTGGTAGAGTCCAAGCATCATTAAAGTTCATCCTTACCAGCCCTAGAGATATCACTGTGCGCCTCACACTGCTTGGATTTAAGTTGTGCTCTCCCTTTAAGTTTCAGTTAATTTAATAAGTTATTAGCTTCAGTATGGCAAAGGCAATATTAAAAAGCACGCCTGCTGCATCTGTTACTGAATAGTTTGAGGCCCTTTGTACTGGGTCATTTGTATACACATAACAAAAGGCACAGAAGATCAGCATTCACATATTCTGCAAAGTAGTAAACATCAAGAGTAAGAAGTTTCTCTTGCCTTAGAACAGTAACAATCTAAACATAAAAGAGAAAAGCAGTACCAACACCATTTTAAAGAAGCCGGAAAGAGACACAGAAGGAACATCCATGTGATCTCTGTGGGAAAGAATTCCTTTCTTGAGTGTTGGAGACAGCAAACCCAAAAGGATTGCCTAAGCAATCACTAAAGTTGCTCCCTGGAGCTTGCATAAGTCCTCCTGGACATGAGTGTATGAACCATTCATGCATACAGCATGCCAATACAAGGGAAACACCACTAAAACCATGATTGTTAAGCCAAATCAGCTGCTCAAGCTGATCACCAGAGCTCTGTGGAAGAACCACAGAATCAAACTCCCAAAGTTCCAACATCCTCCAGAGTTCCTCCATTTCAGTAGGATTTCAGAGAGTATAGTACCGCATGGGATCTGACCCACCAGTTATACTTTGTACTGTGTATACTTTGTACTATGTTTAATGGTTCCTGTTCCTTCTTGATCCCTAACTCCCTGCTTGGAAGAAATGAGATTCTGGTTCCAGGCAAAACCTACCTGCTGTGTAAACAATGGGTCTCCAAGGAGATGGCAACAGAACAATTGAGTACAGTCCACATGGTCTGGATGACAACCAGCAGGGTGGTCTCCAGCCACACTGCATTGCATCATGTATCTGTTTTATATCGATGGGCAGACTCAGATGATCCCCCTGGGGGTGTGTTGGTACCATAAAGTCCTATTGGCTTTGAGACAGTCTGTGAACTTCAGAAGCACAACCTTTAGCACTTTGTTCTGTAGGATAAAGGTGCTCAGATAAAACCCTGGTGGAACCTGTAAATAGTATTTAAGCAGAGTCCTGCAGTAGTCCTGTCTTCCTCTCTTGTTGCCACCAGCTAGTTGCAAGAGCACCCTGAGAACAAGTTTATGCCAGATTATTTTATTTTGACAATATGAGGCCCATCTCTTTCCATCCTGGAAATAGTCCTTCAGCTCTACAGAGACATCAGTTGCTCAGATAGACACTTTCAGGAGTGCCTGGAGCTCTGATTTTTCAACTAACTCTTTACGCTTACATGGCAGTAAAGCTAAAATACTGGTAAGCCACAGTAATTTCCGAACCCCAAACACTTTTATTCAAAGTGGAGAGGAGAAAGAATCGGGATGGCTTAACAGTTTGAGGTGTGTGGACAAGAGAAGGAAAAAGCATTGTTTGGTGGCAGTGTGTGGTACAGACAGCTTTCTCACGTGTGGATGAGTGAGTTTATTTTAATGAAGGAGAAAGTTTGATCTTTTTGATGAGCTACTCAAATTATTACCAACAAAAAAGAAAGTACTGCTTACTTCAGCCAATAGCCTCCTCTGAAAGCTAAGATGGATGGCAGCACTGGACAGAAAGCTATCAGCCACTTTACCAATGAGCCTCACAAATACTAACCCTATATAAATAAATAAAGGCTTGACTTCTCAGAGACTGATCATTGGAAATAGAGACAAAATTGTTCATTCTACAAGCCCCTGTTTAAAAAAATATGTGGGTAAGAGAAGAATTTAAAAAAGATTAATGAATGTTGTCACAACCTTCTCTAATGACAAACAAGGCTGTCAGGCCAGGTCTCTGGCCCAGATCATTCACAGCATAGCCCAGGTTTGGGCTAGGAAAACAAATGCTTAGCTTTCATGGCACTGCAGTACTTTTATTCGAGCCCTTATAAGTGCCACTGATTTAGGCACAGGGAGATATTCTGAGTGGTTTTATCATCAACAGCCAAGTTAACTGTGCTTCTCCCTCTTTCTCCAGGATGCTGCACAATCATCCCCCTTTCTATAACTTATTACCCCCATGTCTCTTCCCTGCCAAGAGGATGAAATGCACGGAAGGAAGCGCTACCCTCTTACCCAGCCCTTTCAAAACCCAGGCAGCAGCAGGGACAGTTCCAGTCTCGCAAGGCTGGAACTGGGGCTGGGTCTACGCCAGAAGCCCATTAGATTAGCAAACATTCCCTTGTGCTCGCTCCGTTGGCTCAGCAGGCAGGGACTTAGCAGGCATCTACTTTCACAGCATGTTTCTAGTTTGGGAGAAAAAAACATCCACATGTCCCAAGCTATTACATCAAATATAAATGGCATGATGGCTTCTGCCATCTTGTTGAGCTCCTCACCAATTCCCGCAGCAGACAGAGAGGAGGGAGGTTAAGCAAGGATAATGAATGGCTGTAGTGGCAAAAAAATAAAAGAAGTCCATGATTTCCCTGAGAAAAAAATAAATGGCAATACTCTCCCAGGTTCTCCATCTTGCTGTTGACTATGCTAGCACTGTGTGTACATCTTCATAGAAAATCATAGAATGCAGGACTGTAAGGGATCTTGACCATTCCCTTCCCAAATCTGTGGTCAGTTGCACTCTGTTTTTGTAGATAATTTGATAAGTTACATAGGCCTTAATATCACCAACACAGCATTGCAGCACTACTACCAGATTGAGGATTGACTATATTCTCTATTTTCCCAGAGCTATCGGTAGGTTGCCTTTAGACTCAGGTGAGCATCACTGTACAATTTATGTCTAGTGAGAGCAACAGTGGTAAGGACAAGACTATTTTCCTTTGTTTTAGGTGTAAAATTGGATTATATAATTTCAAAAGACAGCCAAAGGAAGGTTCAGGTTTATGTAAACACATCTATGCAGGATTAAGGTACATCAACAGGTTGTCACTGAAATCTTTTCACTCAGGAACTTCAAGACAGTGACCTGGAGGTTGTCTCCTTATCTTTTCCCCCTTCTGTGTCCAACAGAGAGTTATTTGGGCACAGGGAGTAGCAGAGATGGTGCCATGTGTGCCTTGAAGAGATGCCATTCTCTCCCAATTCTGAGAGCACTCTAGTAGGGACACTGTCAAATCCATTGATAGGAATGTTCAACCAGGGTACTGGATACTGCCAAATTCCCCTACTGAGAGACAAAGATTTCACTGGACCCATAGCAGACTTTTTACTATTCTATTTACAAAAAGGTACATTTTTCTGTGCTACTATTGAGCCTGAATGGATTATATTAAGGGCTTGTGATATGTACAAGTACAAATGGGCTTGCTTAAATGGAGCAATACTAATTAAATAATAATGCATCAGTCTGAATCTCATTTTGTGACATGTCTAGCTGTGTTAAGTATTTCCCTGCATACATAATTGTCCTCCTTCATTCCAAAAACTTCAATAATTGAGTTTTATTTGCTCAGGAGTAAAGTGTGTATCAGGACCTCTAACACATCATCCTCCATTCATGCCTTGGAATTGTTACACTTAAGCTACAAGATGTTGTCTGCAGGAACTCACAAAGATGCTTGTGATCCCAAAGTGTTTTACTTCCCAAGTGGGACTGATCTCCTTCCCAGAGATGTTCATATTCATATCACACTTGAAGCAAAATAAAAAATTTGCATTTAGTCTTTGCCTTTGCCACAAACAACTCTTCTCTCTCTTTCTCTTATATCTTTAGCTGTAAAACAGTAATAATGCACATATCTTCCTCTTAGCTTTCTCTTGTCTTTAGTTTACCTTAAGTAGTGAGCCTTTCCAGAAAGAGACTGTTTGATGGCTGGCTAAAGCCCAGAGACTATACTATTCACCATGGTGTACAAGTGTGACCTTCGTATGGGTTTATATTGCAGTGACACAGAGTAATAACAACAGCATCTTCTTTCTCCATCACTACCTGAAATATAAAGCAAGATCTACTAAAGTGATGCACAACTTGATATGGAAATCTCTGGGTTCTTTCCAAGCTGGTCTAATCTAATCATAGCCAGACTTCATATGCAAATACATTCATCTGGTGTTTTTTAAACAACAAAAAAGTACAACACGACTCATTTTACATTGCCTGATTTTCTTTATAGTCTAAGACAGAACTGATCCTTTCATATGGAAAACATGATTTCACCAATGCTTCTAAGTCATGGACTATTATTCTGTGCCTGGAGGGGTTATCAGATAGCCAGACCAGGTCCTACTTACAGGTCAGACAAATGGAGACCACCACGCTACTAGCTCATATTTAGGTGGCCCTTGAGAGTTGATGCATATTGCTGATCAGCTAATCCAGTCAGGGTGGAATTCATCTTATATCTTCAGAGAAATTGAGTATCTAACATCAGCAAGCAGCCTAGGTTTCTCCCCTGCATCCCTATGTGCCTCCAGAGGATGGGCAGCCTAAAACCAGTGTCTCAGATGGAGGTCTTCTTGTCATCACTGCCCTCACTTTTAAGTGGGTGATGCTTAGCTGCCTAGGCTAGGTCTCTAATTTTCATAAGACTAAAGTTAGAGTAAGGCTCATCTCACCTACATGATGTCTTGAGGCCCAAATATGGACATGAAGCCCGGACATGGACAGGAAGCCCCAGATGGCTTCCCTAGGAATGGATCCCAACTGCTGTACATGCAGGACGAGAGATGCATTCATCGCAGGAGATGTCTGGAGTCAAGAGCCACTGCTAATGGAGGAAGAGAACAGCAAGCTTGGGAAACCCAACCACATGATCCCCCAGATTACTGTGTCTATATTTTGGGAATCCTTCACTACAGGCAAAAATTATGCAAGAACAGATTGTCCACCTGAGCCACTAAGCCTAAGGTTTGCCTCTCTTACCACACCTCCTGGGACTTCCTCCAGCTGCAACCCAGAAACACAGAGCTCTTCCCAAGAGTGAAGAATAGCAAAGGAAAAGCCCTATATCCTCTCCTTCAGAGATTTACTCCAAAACATGGCCACACTGACCAGCTGTCACTCATCTTCAGATACAGCAGAGGTCATCAGGATTCATTTTTAGAGGCCTGATTTTTGGAAGTGCTGAGCACCACCATCTCCCTTAGGGAACATAGCTTCTCAGCACCTCTAGAAAGCAAGCTCCCAGATGCCAACACATAAAACACATGTGAAAAAATACCCAGTCACAGCACCAAACAGTTCTCCTCTGGGCCTGCCCTGATGTCTGTTACCATTACAGCTTTGCTCCAGCATTTATCTGACTGAAAGAGCCCATTGCCCTGAGGAAATAGTTGTCTCCCCCATTGACGTTATCACTTTATTGAGTTTTATATTAGGTATTTCGAAATATTTACCAGCAGGGTTAGACATTATTGTATTTTTTAACTAAATAGAATTGAAGATGCAGAGGGAAAGGATACCTCTACAGCTTCGGCACCAAATTACAAAGCTGAAGGGATGGCATCTACCTTGCTCTGCTTCTGCCCTCCTGGGTGTCCCCTGGGCATGGTGCTTAACCTTTCTTCGCCTGATTTGCCACTTTAATGATGGGGTGGAAAGGGAGAGGGTATTTTTCCCTGGGTCTTGGTGTCTGGTGGTGATCTGCTTCTTCTCCCCACCACCACTGCCATCACAGTGGCAAGACAGAGGAGCAGAGACAAGTGTTAGAGAAATTTCAGTTTAGCTGATAATATTTTACAATAATACAATAAGAGTCGCTCATAAAACAGTCCCTGCCCCATAAAATTTACAATGTAAAGCAGACATATAAATGGAACAAAATGGGAATAATATAATGATGGAAATACATGGAGTAGGGAAGCTGTTGACCACAGCCATCCAGCCATGCATGGGCTGAGGCAAGAACTGATCCCAGCCTGGGAATTTGCCATCCCTGTCCATCAGGCTGCAGAAAATCTGCCTCTCCAGCAGTCCTTTTCCAGGAACAGTTATCTGTCTATTGACTGTGATGCTTCCAAATCCAGTATAAGCTTCATCTAGCAGACAGCCACTGTCAGCCGGAAAGGACTTACTTTCTCCAGGATATCCAAGGTCTATATTCACGGTGATTTCAGTCAGCTGAGTGTAGACAATAGCCACACTTATCTGAAATGCTGCAACACTGGCAGCTAATGCACACTAAGTTAATCACTGGCATATTTGTAGACTGCCAAGTATATAATAGCACGATAATGAATTTGTATGGCTGGGCCTATAAAAACTTTGCTTTTTATACTCAGGCATTTTAATTGACACAGAAATACATTTTAAAAGAGAAAGCAGGCTTGATGAGGTCAGCTGAAATTCCTTGGTATAATTACCAAGTCCATTGAACACAAATCTGAAATCATTTAGGTTAAGTTAATAACTTATGCCTTTAGTTTATAAGCACCACATTACATTTCAGGCAGCTCAGATCTTGGCTGTGCTGAAGTGGCCTGGCCTTTAATAAATTCCTCCCCACGTTTTTCATGTTATAGTCCTTTTACAATCATGGTTTTCAAATGGCAGTGCAGGTACAGTGTGTTTAAATCACCATAAATTAGAATTATTATTTTTTTCTGGCTATAGCACCTTTATTGTAAGTTGTCGGCTTTTCTTTCAGCCATAAAGATTATTACAGGTGCAGATCGGAAATGAAAAATAAGCCATGTGCCGACTGCGATTGTCCCATGCCAGACCCCTCCTGGAGCAGAATCACTTTCAGAGTTTTCCAGGGGAGTTCAATCCAAGTAAGTATTTTTTATCAGCTTGATTAGAATGACCTTCACATTTACCACCTCTGTAGATGGACAAACTTATATTTTATATAACTCTGCAGTACAGGGGTAACTCCATCTACAGAGTGGTACTCAAGTTAGATGAAGCTTTCCTGCATCAGACAGGAGTCTTGTTAAAGCCTGTAGGAGGGAAAAAGAAAAAAGTCCATCACACGCAGTCCAAGCTGGCATTAACCACTGGGTCACACTTTTCTCAGGAGGTTGGTTACCATCATTTGATGGGTAAATAATTCTCCAATAATTCTCCTGCTGCCTACTGCTTGTGCTGCTTTTCAGTTGAACTGGAGTGACACAGGGGGTCCAAAGTGGCCGAGCAATGATGACAATAATTAGGAAGGAGCTTGTTGAAAACCCTGTAAGAGGAGAAAAGTCTCTGTTTCTGCTAAGCAGCCTGGGGAGAGGCTGTGGGAAGTGGTTTTCGGAAAACTTGCCTAAGGAAAGCACTTAGTGTGCAGGTGGTTTTGGGTTTGCCTGTTTCTCAAATAAGCAGAAATACCCGCTGCTGGCTGAGTGCAGGGGACGGGCAGGGAAAGTATTCCCAATCCCAGTCTGGGATACAGGAACCATTAGAAGCTTCTTGGGGTGGCAGGAGGCAGTCGCATCCTTGCGCCTCCTCGTGCCTCCTCTCCCTTCCCCCTGCTCCCTCCTCCCCAGCCTCCCACCTCTTGTGCAAGTCCATCTTTCCCAAGGATGTCAGAGGATCCCTGCACACAGTATTAAGATAAGCAGCAAATAATGCCGGAAGGAATTTGCTGAGCCAGCTGGTCTTTTGCACCCTGTAGGATGCACAGACCAAAGAGGTGTCTGCCACACATGTCACGCAGATGAAGCCAACTTTGCATTCAACAACTGCACCAAACAAAAGATAAAAGCAGTTTCAGCACAATAGATCATTCAAAGGGGCTCCAAATCCACACTCCCTCCCCTCCCTTTGTACCCTCTCTCCAGGTTGCTTAGCAAAAGCTGATTTTTATTTCCAATTAAAGGATTTCAGAGCAGCTTTTATTTATTATTTATTATTATTATTATTGTGTGACCACTTTGAATCACACTGCTTCATTCTAGTTCTTTAATCTAATCAAAAAACTGCAGCACACACAATTCCCTCCTGTGAAATGTTCCTGGGTTTTGTTTAATGTTTTGCATAGCTACACTCAGGTTTTTTGGTGTATTTTTAACTGGCTCCAGATTCACACCCAAATCACCACTAGTCTCACCACTGAAAAGGAGAGGGACAGAAGTGTGGAACTGCTCTCTAGCCATGTTCCTGGAATCTGCTTTTGTCAGAGATATACTGGTATCACAGAAGAGTCTACAGACCTCTGTCATGTTTAATGTGCTCAGGCTGACACTAAGACAGCAGCTTGAAATGCAAAGAAACACAAGTACAGTAATTGCTGCATCTTGCGGCAGTGCTCAAAACACCACCGCTCTCCTGACTGCCAGCCAAGAGGAATTTCCCAGGAGGATGTGCAGCAAAACCCTCTTCTCGTGGGGCCAGACAAAGTGACATTTCGTTACCGAGCAGTAACGAAGAAAATTCTTTTCATTCTGTGCAATGTGAGCACTCAAATTCCAGCTCAGGGTTTTTGCTGTTTACATTAGGGATGAAATGAGCACCAGCCACTGAAGCGCTTGTGGAGTGCTATGGAGATGCTGTTTCCAGAGAAGGGCATTTTTCAGAAGATACCGATTGCAGAGCAACACCCAACTCCTACTGAGTGATTCATGCAAGTTTGGTTCTCCAATCTAATCAGTGTATTTGAAATTCCAGTGGTTCTCTTGCGCAGGCTGTGTATGTACTCACAGGCCTTGCTGTGCTTGAGTAGCTCCTCATTTGAGACTCAAGAAAAGAGTCTGAAAATACCAACCCCACAGACATGCAGGTGGATGAAATAATCCTAAAAACTACAGGTTTAGTGGTTTGGAGACCAAAGGACTCCATGGCTGCTACAGGCAGTACAAAACCAGCAAAGGCAAGGTGATCTCTGCCCTTGGAGCATCCCTCAGTGTGACCAACAAGAAGTAGCGAACATAGGAGCATGAGAGGGACTGATGGGCAGAGGAGTTGTCCAAAGAAATGACAGAGAACAGCACAATGAGAGAAGACGGCTCATGGTTAATCCTATTGCACAGGACAGATCTTCTGTCTAGCAAGAGGCACAAGGCACAGAGGTACCTCACATCAAAAAGCAATGTCCACAATAAAAAGTGTTAAGAATTGCTCCTATGCCTTTACCAGTGCATCCTGCATTGTCTCAGGGTATCATGCTTGTTGGAAAATGTCCTAGAGACTTGGGAGCATCAGTCCCAGGATATTGTCCACAGATCCCAAGTCACAAAACTCCCACCAGGAGACTCAGAGAGGGGGTCAGCTTGCCGCATTCCTGGGCCAGGCTCTAAAGCAAGGCCAAAAACCAGACCTGCTTTTATTTGAGATTTTTCAAAAGCAAAATCTTACTTATCTCCCACTCCTGCAGTCAGATGAGGAAACACATTTCGCATTCAATTTCCCAGATGGGGGCTGCGTCATTAACATTAAAGTTGTGTTCTGTGGGGAGGGGCAGCACTTTGATGGAGATGGGTAAGGTGCAGCCCCATGGATGGGGTTCTGGGATACGAGTCTCAGAGGCTCTGGACACCTGCATCCCATTGCAGCATAGGGGGTTAGGTATGTGGACTCAGGTTTCAATGGCAATTAGGCAACAAACGTTTCAGAAATGTTTTCAGAAATATTTCAGGTGCCAAATTTGGTTGTTGCGATTGCTAAATGCCCCTAAAACTCCACCCCTGGTAGTATAAGGTAGAGTGCCAATGAAATGGGCTAACTCACAGAATAAACTGGGACGCAGGGACCAGATACAGGAAAAGGCAGCCACATCCTGGGTGACATGAAATCTTGTGCCTGTGCTTTCATCCCACAGCAAACCCAAGGCAATATGGACGGGCTGAATTTTTTGCAAAAGAGAGTCTGGCACCACCTCTATCTGGGGGGAAAATTGGCCACACCTCTCAGGAGGCAAACAAAATCTTCTGGAACTGAGAAGTGGAAATACAATATTTTCCACAGCTGGAGGTGTTCTTTAAGGTGGGGGAAAAAAAATCAACATTTTCTATTTCCATACTTTTCTTCCACAATCCCTTCGTGATCAGAAGAGAGTGGGCTGAATACGTTGTAGCAGGTTACGCTGCCGTTATTTTAGGACCCATCAGAAATACTGTAATTTTCCCGAAGAATCTTGTTATCACAAAATTGCAGCCTAATTTGGCATACTCAGAGATTTCTGTAGGTCAGATAAGACTTGAGTAAACATTTGAATCTTTGGCTACATATCTGAACTGTACTTGCCAAGCACAGTTAAAATACAGTTCATGATAGAATGGAGGGCATCCCCCTGGCTTTTGAAACTCCTATTTCATATTCTGAAAAGCCCTCCTAAGCCTAGGTAATTCATTCCTTTAGAAAAAGATTTCCAGAGGTGCGTTTACAGACAGTTAGAGTTGTGACAAAGTACAACTCATGCCAAGACTACATCTAAGTTTTTAACTTTCCTTTTTATTTTCTTAACGTTCTGAAAGTTTGAAGGCAAGTTTTATTACAGCTCTTATTATGAGCAAGTATAGCACTAAATCTTACAAGATGCCCAAAATCCACTGGGTTTTTTAAGGGCCAGAAGACATCATTACAATGATCCTTTCATTTGACCTCCTTTATAACCCAGGCCAGGTGAACACCTTTGACTCCAATACCTCAAAGCAACATCCACTTACAAAGTTGTTCATTTGTTCTGAGACATATGGAGATGTTTACATGAAAACATGCTACCAGGATGGAGAGGCTAACCCCTGGGCAAACTGTCCTGGATCCAGCCACTCATTTAAACTCAGCAACACCAGGGCCTACGAAAATGCAATAGTTAAAGAATTTAACTTTAAAGATAGTATCCTGGGCTGGACTTTTTTACTGTTCATTTTACAATTCTGTTTATAACTTATACGACACAATCAAATGGAAAACTCAAGTGACAGGTGCTAACAGTTACTTCGGTGGTGGTTCTCAAGGTGAGGCTGTCAGAAAAGGGGACATGCAAATACAGCTTTTTCCCAAATTAGTTCTTTACTATACATGGGCTTTAGGCACTTATTATTATTTACTGAAGGACAACGGGTTATATTCCCTATTGAATTTTGCTGCAGTGACTCAAAAAACTGCTGCCCCAAGTATCCACCCTGATGCTCCACAGGTAGTGATGATCCCTCCACATGCTGCCTGTCCTTCCTCTGTTGCTTTGGTTCACACAGTGGCATCTCAGTACAAATCCACTTGCTCTGGACAGAAGAGACACACAAGCACAATGACATCTGAAATTGCAACTACAGGATCTGTCAGAGACCAGCTGTCAGTGATCCGTGTTTCACAACATCCCTTTTCTGCAGCTAAACAGTGTTGTTTCCATTTTATGGGAAGCAGGACAGATGACCACTATACAACTCCTATAGTGACCATCCCCTTGCTCCTCTCATCATCTCATAACGGCAAGTACAAAAAATATGTCCTGCCCCAAAATTGCTGCTGTGTATATGGGTCCTAAGGTGTTTATTCTACCTTTGAAATCCTTGGGAGAACAGTTTACGAGCTACATAGGGCAAGGAATACAGACTAGCAGAGCTATTCTCTTAGGGTAGAGTCCGAGCCAATAAATTTAAATAGCAGTGATTTAAAAAGAAACCCATAAAAAATTTTGGTTGCATCTGCATTAAACTCAGAAAGTTTTCTCAGATATTCCTCAATACAGGTTATGCTTCAATCCTTCTATTATCATAGTTACACCTCAGAGAGAGAACTATCCAACTATTTAGTGATCTAGGGTTTGGTCCATAGTAAAATGAAGGCATGCAGATAGATGGAAGCATATACATATTATGTAGTACAATGAAGGAAGCAGATATATATATTCCCCAATCTGTGATAAGCCAACAAAAGGCATATCAAATTCTTGTCTTACAGGAATTATTCTTTGCTTGCTTTATAACAAATGGAGCCGTGCAGAAAATTCTACAAGGAATGCAGGAAAACTCTGCTCTCTGCTTGCTCTTAACACATGAAAATATATCCATTTAGTTAAGAATGAGAAACATTGCCATACTGCAGGAAAAAAAGTTTGGGAGCTAAAAGCTTACCTATCTCCTCTTAGGAGATAATCTTTGTAAAAAGATGAGGAATTTGTAAAGCCCACAGCCACTTTTGATGTGTTCCATGTCAGAAGTCTCAATTCTTTTCTTGTGAGACTCCATTCATACCCAGGAACAGGAGTGGGTCACATTTCTTCTAAACAAGAGCCGTTTTAGGGAAATTTGGCTGCTTTGGATATTTTGAAGTTGCCAGAAACAGCTCAAAACCAAAACAGTAGGAAACATAGCCAGAGGATATTTTGACAACTCTTACATGTTATTTTTCTAAAAAAAAATAATTGACCAAGGAGGTCAGTTTGTGTTGCCATAAATAAGGAGTCAACCCACCAAAGTCACCAGCATTCAGACTGCTTGGTAAGGAGGACTCATGGTTACTCCATCTCTACGCTCCATTTGCAAGGACTAGCAGCCTATGACTGATGCCAGACAGAGACGTGGTAACAATAAGGAGGGTAAAGCATTGTGACATTTTCTCAGCTAGTTGGTGTAAGCAAACAAACAAAAATACAAAGGGAGGAAAACAGTCTTGGCACAGATGGGCTCTTTTGCATATTGCTTTCCACACATAGAGCAATTTAATCTTGAGTCAGCACGAGTTAGCAAAGGAATGACAGGTTGTTACAATTACAAGCTGCTTTGGAAGTATTACTATCAGTGCTGCCGCTATTTATGTTTAGTATTGTTATTGATGCCATTAATACTGCTTGTACAAGCGTTTAGTGTTACTGTACTGATGTAAATAACATCTGGATTTACAGTTGAGAGAACAACATGATGCGAAACAGATTGATGGCTGAAGAAGCAGCATTTATTGGGTCACATTTCTGGGTTACATTCCTGCGGACGTTGTGCATTCATACTACAGGAGTCAACGGGAGGCTTTTCTAAATAAGCACCCCAGGATCTGGCTTACAAAAGAGGACATGATGCAGTGACTTTTTTTTTTCCTGCGTCTGCAAGGACAGATTTGTTACCAGATCACAGTGGCAGAGCTGGCCACAGAAACTCTAAGCCTCAGTCCTTCTAAATTAGCCACAAGGAAGCATTACCCAAGAATTCAAACCAGACCTCACTTGGCATCTTGTTTGTATTATCTGTGGTTTCTGACTTAACACCACAAGCTACCCTTTGCCCCAAACTCCTTTAATCACAATCATAGCTAGGGGCTCAGCAGAGACCTGAGCCTCACGGTACTGAACACAGAGGAAAAGCTGATATATGCTCCACAGACTGTGTATAGTCTAAATAGACGACAGGAAAAAGGAGAATGAAATCTAACTTTTCTATATAGCAAACCCCCAAGGGACTTGCATAAATGTTCACTTTAACAGGATTTTCATTGCAATAAACTTTATGCAAGTCACTGCCTCAGATGCATGAAGAAACATCCTATTTGAATGCGATACCATCACGGTGCACTGTTGGAAGCCCCCTCCAAATCTCTGGGGCTCCCAAGGCTTGAACTTCCTCCCAAGCTACCTGGCTGCAGCAGCCTGATCTGGCTCCCGTGGGATGTGATCATAGAAGCAGAAACACAGCCTGGTCCCATCTGGGCGACATGGCGATGTGCTGGGACACTGGCCATAGAAGATGCAGTTCAGCTGCTTCAATGCAGGCACCTAATGTCATTTTGGGTGCTGTGCTCTGGTCTCCTACTCCTACCCCAGGAGGGGGCAGGTCTCCCCAAAGTCTTGCATCATAGCTATATTTAGGCAATTGAATTCTCTTGCATCATAGCTATACCTAGGCAATTGAATTCCACTCTAGGGGAAGGACTCGGTGCTCTAGGGTCACCACATCCTCCATCAAGGTGTATGGAGCACATCAACATCATATCTTATTCTGGAGCACACATGCATTTTGGAAGTGAACTGTCTTACAGTTCTTGCTTACTGCACTTTCATTCACTTCATGGTGCAGGCTGAAGATACCTGAAGGTGATTGCATCTCAGTCAAAGGGCCCCGAAAGATGCACAGTGCTACATCCAGAGAGTTTAGGTTGCCTGTAAAGGCTATTAAGTCATAGGTAATGTAAAGTAAAGAAAATAGAAGAGCTGAGCTGTTGACAAGTGAGCACATCCTTAGTCCAGAGCCAAAAGGCTGTCTCTGCCCTGGCTCCCCAACCTGCTGACAAGGCGTAGACACTTCCCTAACACATAATGCCTGGCCCAGGTTCATGGCCTGTGAGGATGCCACTATCCCAATTTATTTAGGATTTGCTCAAGGTCAGATGTCCCCAAGAGATCATGCTCCTTGATTTCAGACAACACCACAGCAGGGCTGTCTCCCCCTGCCCCAAGCCACCAAAGTCCCCCTCTCCCCAAAGACAGTCCACAGAAGCTGATCCTACTGATCAAAACACAAAGGCTGCTTTATAAAGGTAAAGACCTCCTTCCTGTCTGGCAATTGCAGACTTTAGGGAAAAGCCTTTCCACATCCTGAATTTTGCATTAATATGCTTTATATTAATATGTAGATGAGTTTCATCCCCAGCCCATCACTGTGACCAGGTATGACAGCAGTTCACTGGTTTTGAGCCGTGGTGTGGTTTTGGGTGTTTTGCTGGGTTCCCATGGTGTCTATGAAGGACCAGTGGAGATAGAAATGGCCTCCTTGAGTCAATATTTAAATTACAATTTTAAAATTAGTTAAATGCTAAAAACCCTGCATGTTAAATACAGGATGCATTAAGAAAAATCAGATAAAATATGGCTGCTGTATCCAAGTTGTTCTTCAGGCAGGTTTCCACTGACAGCAAGAGAAAAAATTAGTTTTTTGCTGCTGAGATTGTAGTAAACAGGGTCTTGTAAAAGTGCATTCAAACAGCTTTGTTCCTTTGGTTTATAACAGGAAGCACAGCCCCAGGTAACTGCTCTGTGGTCGCAGGAAGCCTGTGTGAGCTTCCAAGTGAAGCCAGCTATTTGGAGTTGAAATGCAGTACCTGAAACCCAGGGCCATCTTTCACGTCTTTTCTGATCTCTTCAAGTTCCACTAAGTGTCCCCTCCTTTATTTATGTAGCATTTATCCTGGCCATGTTTCCAGGGAATGGAAAACTCCTCTGGAGAGGCTTTTTCAAGCAATCAACATTAAAAGTTAAGCATCTTAACTTCATACAGCAGAGTTGTCCCCATGATCCAAATGTACCTGCTAAACCCTTTTATTCTCTGTGGTACATTGATTATATTCACTTCAGTGGCAAAAGGTAAAAAACATAATTTTCAGCTGCAGTTGCCCAACTTTTATGATATTTTATGTCTATCACTGACATACACAGAATGACCCATTTAATTTTACATTATAAGGCATTTCAATAGCTATCATCACCAGATTGTGTGATCACCTCATCAGAGTTAGCCATTAGAGAGGGAAAGTCGCTTCTTAAAATGTGAAGCCCGCAGGCAACACAGAAAGCCACCCTACCCATTTGAAAAAGGCCAATTTTTAATTTCTCTGGATTTGAAACCTGTAGCCTCAATAGGCAGGTTTTAGTGGCATCAGAGAATAGTACATTCTTGGCCTGAAAAGCAATGGGAGATGAACTTTATGGCTTTGAATAGACACAAAGCAAGTACTAAAGCATCCTAGCGAAATATGTAGCCTAGTGCATGGTCTCCCAAAGCAGGTGCTTTGGAGAAAAGCAGTCAGTACGAGGTAACCAACCCATGCATAGGAGACTAATTCAGTATGTACAAACTGCATGTTACTTGCATCCCAGCAACATAAATCCCTGTGCATGGACACATCTCCCTATCCAGAAGTAACCTGACTATGTTTTTTTAAGACCAGGTATTTTATTTTAAGGCAACCTTCTTTGTTCTCTGTGCTTTCATTGTGGTTTTCCTGCTGTCGTGGTTTTGACCGAATTGACCAACCAGAACGGCCCCTCCCTCCCCCCCCCCTAAGGAAAAGAGAAGAGAGGAAGGGGGGAAAGAAAAGGAAAAAAAACCTCTGAGGTTAGAAAAAAACTAAACTACTTTAATGAAAAAAAAAAAAAAAA
>BJBW01000889.1:190001-332048 GCA_004320125.1 Scolopax mira
TTGGGTCACCTGTCCTGTCCGCTCCTCCCCACAGGTGGGACCCCTCTACATGTTTCCGCTTCTGACCTTCCAATAGGGCAAATAACAAATTTGCCTGACCTCGGTTGTTATAGCAATAAGTATAAGCAAGGGTCTCTCTGCATACCATTCCTTGGTATAATCAGGTCTTATCACTGTGAGAGTTAACAGTTTCTGAACAATATGCTGTTAATTTCAGAGTTTCATAGTTAGAAGAGGCCCAGTAAAATTACTGAATAGAAAATTAGTTCTGTTTTAGCTCAAACCAGGACACCTGCTTTCAAAGCATTTCTTCTTATTCTTTGAGTTGGTCGTTCCGGTGAAGTATTCAGAGCCTGGTGAGATGTAACTGCAAGCCTAAAAATTACCCCGTAGAGCATCTGGCGTTAGCATCAACTAGAGGAAGGAGCTGATGCCAGAACAGACCTATTACCTGGCATCTAACCAGTCCCTTAACCTTTACAAGCAGCAGCCACTACCCACAAGATAAAGTCGTATCTCAGGCTGCTGTGAAATGTGGTGCATGTGCTTCAGGGTCTGGAATACAAAGAAAGGAAGGACGTTTCCCCTTGATAGTGTGGACAAGTGACCCTTGCAAGGAATTTGCTCAGCCTACTGAGTTGTGTGGAGGATCTTAGCTGTTGAGGCTGTTGAGTTTTATAGGGAAGGACTCAGAGAAGAGGAACACGTAAGAACCCACAAAACCTAGGTGATGGTCCTGCTGTGAAACAAAGACTTTAAAAAACATGATAAACCTTTTGCTTCAGTCCAGTTCCCTGCAGTGGTTTTACTTTATGGCACCTATAGAAAGAGCTCCTGATTTCATTAATGCCACAACGTGCCACTGAAGGTACGACTGGACCAACCAATATTAAGAAAAAACAGTTCAAATCACAGAAAAAATGTCCTACTTGTGGAACTTATTAATAGATTAATTTTAGTGATTTTTGTATTTAAGCTCACATTACTCCCTGAGCAAATGAGTTCATCTTGAAAATCCTACAGCAGAATACTCTGAAATCTGAGTGGAGTGGGTCACAGTTTACTTCCTGGAATATGAATAGTTCATGTTCCAGGTGATGCACATATGGCTACTCAAACAACTGCATCAACAGACATTAATTGTTTCCACCTCTTAATCTGGTTTGGTTTTTTTTTTTCTTTTTTTTTTTTAAAAACACCCATGGGTAAGGACAAAGAAGGAAGTGAGAAGGCCATTCCAAATCCTCCATTCCACTGATGTCTAGAAAAAAAGATCTTCTGACATAGCATATTTCAATGTCCTTTGTTTAACCTTCCCCCTTGAAAGATCTAAACACAGAGCCTTTGTTTTGTGGTGCTTTGTAGGCTAACCTACAGGTTATGCTTTGATAAATATCCAACCAGCTAAGGAAAAATCAAGGCTTTTCCTTAAGATGCATAGTTGCCTATTTTGTCTGACATATTTTATTCTTGTTAGACATTATCATAAGTATTTAGGATACCCTTCTGCCTCTGAAACTCCTGATTGCTGTTAGTATAGCATGCTAAAGTACCCAGTGCTGGTATTTTATCTGTTTTAGCCACGTAAGACTTCATCTGGTCCTTTAGAAGTCACACTTCTAAATCCATCTCAGGAGAGGAGGCAGCAAGTTTCATCTTTACAAAATGGTCACGTTCCTGGGGCTTGACACACACTTTAAAGCAAAACCAGAAACCCAATAGGAGTGATGTTGCAATGCTCTGGAAGCAGGAGGCTGGTAGCAAATGACTATTCTGGCATAACATGAATAAGCCCATGACAAAGTTCCAAGCACAGCTATGTCTATACATATTATTCCTGATATACAGCAGAACGTATACATTCCTCCAGACGTAGGCTCAGAAATTCCATTTTTGTGAGTTCATTGGCAGTTAAAGACCCCATACATTAGACCCCGTACGTTAGGACAGTGCAGATACAAGTTGCTTACTAAGGCTGCCTCCTAGGGAAGGCATGCTTTAGCGTAAGTTTGGAAAGCAAAACCATTAATATCAACACTGGTGGCAGGAAACAGTCTCTGAAACAGAAATCAGTGAGATAAACCAGTGGGATAACACAGGAGGAGAGGAATGGCTGCTGCAAGGGCTGCTTGCTCTGTGCACTGTGCTTTGCTTCAGATCTTCACTGTTTTGAGATATTTGGTGTACTTCTCTCCCAGATTATAAAGTGCCTTTTCTCTCAAGAGTCTTCCCTTGAGTAACCTTTCCTTTCTGAGGTTACCCTCTCTACTTCACAAGGTCAACTGAGTTTGGATTTTTTCAATGTTGTTTGAGGTGAAACTCAGGACAGTCCCCATGAACCCCCAAGTGACCAGGACAAAGAATTCTGTAAACAGCTATATCTACTTCCTTTCTCTATGTGTAAAAACATGCCATGCATTACCTAGTCTAGAAATCAAAAGACAATGTCTACATGACTTAGGACAGATATGATAGAACCATCTTCCAGTAAGAATAGAGGGGCAAATGACCTGCACGTATCCAAGATGAAGCATTGTCCATTCCTGAGAGGAATTTGCATTCTTTGCTATGTATTTGATGAGCCAAACATGTCCTTAGTTGCCCATGAGAATCTGCCTGCTTGGGTTTGCCATCCTGTCCTTGGCACACGGTGTTCATAGAATCATAAAATGGTTAGAGTTGGAAGAGACCTTAAAGATCATTGAGTTCCAACCCTCCTGCCATGGGCAGGGACAACTCCCTCTAGATCAGGTTGCTCAAAGCCCTATCCAACCTCGCCTTGAACCCCTCCAGGGCTGGGGCATCCACAGCTTCTCTGGGTGAAGGATCATGTCGGGTGAAGGAGCAGAATGCAGCCAGCACAATGAAGGTCTCCTCCACCTCTGAGCTGCTCATCTTTCCTTGGGTTCCCATGAAAGTTGGTCATCTTGAGTACCCTAGTCTGTTTGAATCACTGCCATTCATATTTCCCATGCTTCCCAGGACTGGTTTTTGTCATTACTTGACCATAGTAAGGGCTATATAAAGACCAGAGGACATTGCGGGTCCAATGGGATGGTTTCATAGTCAGCATGAGCCCATTAAGGGCTGTGTGGCTACCAAAAGCAATACCACTTGCAGTCCCATTGTCTTCTTGCCCAACCATCCACTTCCTCTGCTCTACTGACTGCAACTATAAGGTTCACCTGTACTTTTTCAGATAGATAAGAAAGTGGGACTGGCGCTTCACATGGCCGCACAATTATTGGTGCCAGGAGAAAGGAGGAGGCAAGAAAAGATGGCCCAGGATGGCGAAAGGGTGCAGATGCCTCTTTCAGCTGGTAGCACAATCTTCAATTTAAGCTGGTGAGGAAAGTATACCTTTAAAGATGCTGCAACCTGACAAGGCTTTTCTCTCACATGAGATGTAATAACAGAAGACCTGAGCTTTTTTGGTCATTAAACACTACAAAACCAGTAAAATGAAATTTTCCTAATTGCTTAAACTTCTGTCTGAGCATTCTCTACCAGAAATGGTCACACTCCAACTAGTATGTTGGATTCCCACCAGCCATATCTTGTTGGGATGTCACAAACCGCAATTATATAGCATTTTGCAAAGCCCTCTGGAAACCTTGTCTGAAAGTTAGTTCAGTCCAACCTATAGTCCAAGAAAACCTCCCTCTGCCAACATTAGAGAGCTGCTGGAGCCACATCATCATTTTCAATTTCAGGATTATTTTACAGACATTTAACAAACCACATAAGCAATTCATGGCATGTTTGGAACAAGTTAAAGATGAACTTACACTTAAAAGATTCATACCTGCTTGAGGTGCCTGGGGCTGGAACTGAATAAAATACATCTCCTGGTTTATTGTACATGGTGAATGATGAATGCTTGCTTTAATGGTAGAGGACTCATTGGGACAGAACACAAACTGGTAGTGTCAGAGTGTGAGGCTAATACATATCAAGAAGATGCTGTGCTCCCTGAGAGCAGAAAAACGCTTAAACTGGAAGGCTGCTCCAGTTGGACAGGTGCAAAGAGAAAGGCCAGAAGGGAAAGTGTACCACTCCAACCAGACAAACCAAACATTTTCTAATGGGTAAAATGCACCAGGTTCTTCACACTTTCTATACGCAGATTCCCTCAGTGCAAGAAGCACACAGCTATATAATAGCACAGAGCATCATTTGGAGCATCTTGCTGTGCCTCCTGCAGCCAGAGCAGCCTCCTTAGGGTGAGCTCCCACCACAAGCTATTGCTGAGATAATTATTATTTGTGACAAAGTGGAAAACTGTACTCTGTCCCTTTGGGGAGGCGGAATAATCTGTAATGGGGAAAGCAAACATGTGCTGCATACACAGGAGCACTGTGTGTCAGTGCAGTGCATGCACACCGCCTCCCCTCCTCACCCCATGGCACCAGAGGGTCTGAAACCCCAAAGAGTAACTGGGGCAGCTCTTCTGCAGTAGGTGACTCCAACCAGGATGTAGCAGTTGCCACCTCTGCAAATGTGTCACCTGTGATGACATCCCACGCACACGCATTGCGTCAGCAGGTCAGATAAACCCCAGGCCCCCAGGAAAACCAAGTTGGCCAAAACCAAGAACCATCCAGGGGGTTTGTTAGCTTTTACCCTCCTAGTTTCATCTGCCCTTTGCTGTCCAAGTCAGTGTTTGTGCACAAAGGGACCTGAGCCAGGGTGAGGCCACCTTGCACTCCAGGAGCAACAGATATAACATTAAAAACACAAAACATGGTGACGCTTACTTTAATTTTGCAAATACTGGAAACAGCCCCAATGATAGTACATCATAAAGCTATTAGATAAAATATGCATGTTTAGGAATCATCTAATTTTATATGTTCCTCATTAAAAGTATTTCCTTCTGCATGCTTTTTCCTCCTAAAAAACACAGAGCACATTTATAACTAAATTTCATTTCAGCTATTTTCCCAGAGAATAAGCAAAACATGCTGTTTCTTGGCACACTGTGATGTTTTCCCCCACCAAGCAGGCCGGGTGAAGGAGCAGGATGCCACCACCCACTTGCAGCTCGGCAGGATGCCAGTCCCCTCCATCCCCTGGGCTGCTCATCTTTCTTCGGCACAAGTACCCTCTGCATGAGCACCATCCAGGCTCAGGCAGGGCTGTGCATGCACCCACAGAAATGCATGCATATATTGCCTCTTCCAAGCACTTGTTTTTCTCAACTTGTTGTTTTCAAGCACACACAAAGCTCTCTCTCTTCACAAAAAGGCGTGCATAAGGAAAATCCTCCAGAGACAGGGCAGTGGCCTCGCCTGCATTAACGCTTGGTTCCCATCCATCATTTTTCTGCTTTAGTTCTTGAAGGGTCCCATCATTTTAGATATGGAGAAACTGAGGCACAGAGGTGGGAAAAGATGGCATAATGGTTGCTCAGGTGGGACTGCACTGAGCCTTTCCACTCACACACCTGCTAACTGTTACGGATTTGCCCGTTGCAAACACTCTGCTGTTGTTACAGACTCCCATGAAAGTGGGCCCTGTCACTGGAGAAACAGGTCCCTTCACAGGGAAATAAGAGCAGATCCTCTCAAAACTCAGAATGCAAACAATACATTGCTGCTGGGTTTGGTTTTCCTGACCCTTGATAATATTTGGCCGGCACAGATGCCCTACTAATTTCCCAAAGACCTCTTCCACTCCAAGAGTTCATTGCAGGGTTGTATTAAATGTCTTTTGACATTCTGAAAAAACATGAAGTTTTATGCATTTATGAAGGTCACGTGGCTGCCAGCGAGGAATACAAGAGCTCACAGGAGCCCTAATTAGCACCAATTACTTTTCTGACTGAGCTGCCTTGAGTCCAAGGGGTACATCGTCACTGCAGAGTGAGGCAGGAGACACCATTGGGGCATCCACATTGGTGTGGACCAGCCCTACATCACCAACCCTGGGACAACGCTGGGAGGCTGTGGGTACCCCGAGACCCCTTTTGGGCCTCACTGAGAGCTCTTGCAGAGCTCCCTGGGTCCTCCAGCCATGCAGGAGGGTCACAGGAAGGTATCAAAGAGTCAAGACATGAGCAGTGCAGCTTGTGTTGGTTCACTAAAACAGGCTGAGGTGCTGAAAAGCTTTCCTCAGTATTGTAGGAAAGGCAAATAACCAGTCTGTGAAGCACAAAGCACCCGAGAAAGTGTACGGTGCATGTGGGCACATGCACAAAGAGGGAGAAAGAAGAGAGGAGCAACACAAGCCTCACCCTGAAAATTAAAGCAAGGTCCTTTCCCCGGGGCGGGTCTCTGTCCCGTGCTCCACTATGGGGCAAGAGGTGGGACTGGTGCTCCGGACAGCCATTGGGCACGGCGTGGGAGAGATGCTCCCAGGTATCCAACCATTCACTGTGACATTTTCCTGGCAACAGAAGGGCAGAGCATCAGCGTTTCAGCTTCTGCTCTGCAATGTACCGTTCTCACTGGGCTCTCTCTTTCCGAAACATATGATGCACTAATGACGCCACCCAGGGATGACAAGCAGCTTAAGAGCTGGCTCTACCCTCTGGACACCTGGCACATTAAACCATGCAGCAAGTGGCATGTGCTGGCTTGGGAAAAAGCCATTACCACTTTGGACAGCCACCGGGCCCAACTGTTTGTCCAATGCCTTCATCTCCCTTATTGCTATTAATATCAGAAGGGAAAGGAAAAAAATCCAGGAGGAGGAATTGACTCAGCCGCTGAAGCATGTTATTAGATTACTGATTCAAACCTCGGATGATGAGCTGTGATAGGATAGAGTAAAATAACAGTGAATTAAGTCAGGGAAAGCTCATGCAATGTCTAATCATTATAGAATAATGATACATATCCCTAAATCATCTCAGGCTTTCTTTTCTGAGACTTAAGGAACAAAACCTGTTGTGATATGTCAGAGAGGCCCAATACACAGCACCCGAATTTGGACACCACTGCTGAGTTGCTGCTGCATCAGGTAAAGGCTGGATCTGCCAGAGAGAGCACTGTCGGGGCAGAAGAACATGGCTACATGAGAGTTTGTCCCCAAGGAAGCTCTTCTTGTAGCTACTAGTTTTGAAGCGTGTTTCCTCCTCATGAATGAAGATTTCCATGTTATTTCCATTGCCCTTATTTTCACAGCCTTAATTTAATGCTCGATCAGGTATTGTTACAAAAAGCTTCCAAGGGGTTGCAAAATCTGGACAGGGATCAAGAGGAGTTGTTAGGAAGACCCTCCTTTGACATAGAGGAAGGTCACAAGCTTACATTAGCTTAGACATTGACTTCTAATGTTCCTCAGTGAGGGCAGTTAAATTCTTTGTTATTTGCTTCGGGGCTGCAGAAAAGACAATGAGGAAAAGGTCACCAGTCCCAGCCAGGAAGAGAATGGTGAGGGAGAACAATCCATACACTGTTCTCTACATGAAACAGAGCCAAAGGGCCCTGGGACACCTCTGTTCCTTAAGTGTACAGATACCCTTCCTCC
The DNA here is from genome assembly GCA_004320125.1 of Scolopax mira. NCBI lineage: Eukaryota > Metazoa > Chordata > Aves > Charadriiformes > Scolopacidae > Scolopax > Scolopax mira. The sequence goes on from BJBW01000889.1 coordinate 197,475, forward strand.
TTGTCAGCAAACCTCTGGGGTCTGCATTCAGCATGTTTCTGTAGAGCCATCCAGAGACACCGCACACTGAAGCGATGAAGAGCAAAGGTTGCATCTTCATCAGAGCTGGCTTTTGCAAGGAAGCCCAGCTGTTATATTTAGGTCTTACCTGTGCACTGAGAGAACAAAGCTGCCCCATGCAGATGCTCAGGTCAGCCACAAAGCAACTCCTCTTACATCGCCAAAGCCACCCATGCTTGTGCAGCTGTCCACAGAAGAAGTGTCAACACCTGGTCTCAAACCCCACCCAAGCACAAGGGGAACATGTGCTGCCATCTCCAGCACACAGACAAACTATGAGCTATTAGGAGTCTAAAATAAAATTCTACCACATACCGTGTAAAAATAAATAAAACAAAGCCCTTTTCTAATTAAATAGATGATGAAAGGGAAAGCTAAGAAGTGTTGCAGCTGGGAACCCTTTGAAATAATTAGATCTACCTACTTGGCTCTAAAGTTTTTTTACTACCAGGAACATCAAGAAGGGTTTCAGCAAGAGACCTTCTCATTCCTTAGGTGAACAGTACTGAAGGATTTAAAATCTATTGAGAGAAGCCTGGGATTCTTTAAGTTCACTGAAGCCAAAGTAATTCACCCTGAATGCAGGCCCCGAAGGTGACTGTGGAGCTTAGAATAAGGATGTCAACACGGTGCTTTCATCGTCTGCTAGTGGAGCTGGTACTGCACATGGAGCTTGCCTTGACCATTTAATTAATAAAGGGACCCACGCAGCTGGAATTAACGTGAACTTTCAAAGCATCAAAAAGTCCAGCAAAGGATCAAGCTGATATTTTCATTTATATATATTAGCTTATTCTGGGCCATTGTTGTGCTCCTCATTCACATGATACAGCAGCCTCTTACTCACACACCCCCGCTTACATATTTCCTTTCATTTTACCTCCACAGTGCTTCTGTGTGATGGGGGCTATCACCAATTAACACCAACAATGGGAGCTGGAAGGGAATTTTAGCAAGCACAGCAGGGGTTTTTTTCTCCCCAAATCTTTGAGGAAAGGGATTATTCCTCCCCTGTTCTCCTTTCACCCAAAATGGTGAGCTCCATGCCAATGTTTTTCTCTGATCTTTTTTTCTATTCTTGATTTTGCTCTCTCTTTTCCTTTTTTCCTTCATTTAACACCAAACAATAGCAAGGACAATCCTTCAAAAATATTTTCATTGTGGCGTATTGAACAGACTGGCTTCAACTTTGCCAGGTCAAAGCGTTCACTCCACTCCTCAGGACTCCACGGGGTCCTATAAATTAGCCCATGAGAATCCAGCATTTATTGCTACCTCCAGTCAACATAAACACTGCCTCTCCTCTTCTTCTTATGCCAAGGGGCAAAGGTCTCAATTAATATGATCACAAAATAATATTTGATAGCACATTCATCTATTTATAGACTCAACAGTTGCCATTGAACTCCTGTAATTCTCAAGCAAGACCATTTTTCTGGTTAAAACAGTCTGCAAACAGGGCTGATAGGGATTTTGAATTGATGCAGATGGTCCAATTAAACATAAGACCTTGGGCTTGGTGCAGACATCACTGAATGTCATTTTCTACCTTGTATGTTCACGAGAACAGAACAGATAATGTAATTGCCTCTTCTAGCCTTGAATCCTACTGATCTTTGGTCCCATGAGTTCATCAACTATCCTGGCTTTCATGGTTAAGCTCTGTATATAATCATCATTGAAGCCACAGTGGGTCACTATCCCAGATGCTGAAGAAGCACGCACTTTAATGGTCCCTGCATCTTTTAGTTAGGTGACAAAACAAGTAGAAATTGCTCCACATAAGTCCCTTGTTCTAGGGAATGTTACCTCTTTAAAATTCACATATTCTCTTATTCTCAATTAAACACCCACTGAGGCCATTGCAAAGATTCCTTGTGATGGCCTCAGTGGGTATTCAGTACAACTTTACAGAGCAAGAAACTAGTTCCCAACTAATGCCTTACCAAACAGCTGCCCTTTGGATGAGAAATAAAGCTGACACTGCAAGCAATTGTGAGCACAGCAGAACACAGGTGTTTTCTCAAGAGCAAGAGTGCTATCTTTAGTATCCTCATCAATTTTTTGGGTTCCTCCACATAGGTGTTGTGGTCTGTGCGTACACCAGAGCTGCTATGTTCCATCACAGATGAGTAAAGTCATAATTAGTTACTGTTGTTCTGTAGCCTCATTTTGGGAGTCACCATAAACATTAGGATAGTGGGAGAGCTAGAGAAGAATCCTTTTTTTGTGGAAGTAGTTGAAATGGAGAGCATCAAACCCAGGTTCAATGACTTTCTTTTCCTCAAGGAATTCAAGTCCACATCTCCCACCTCCTAATAGTGTCAGCTACGGTCTGGGGCTGACACTAGATCATAGGGGACCTACAGGGGACAATAGTCTGAGAGCATCTGGGGCAACTCACAGAAATAAAAATAATAAAAATAAAAATAAAAATAAAAATAAAAATAAAAATAAAAATAAAAATCTGCTTTGAAGCAGATTAGAAAAGTCAGAAACCAAAAGACACCAAAAGAGTGAACAGAAAATGTTTAACCTACTGATTTAACTTTATATGCTTGCACCAGATATTTCCAAAATATAGCCATTTGATGAAGGAATTGCACTTCTTCAGGCATCAGTGAGAGACAGCACCCAATAATGTCAAGATGGCAGTACTTTGTGAATGCTAGGTCCTCATGGAAGTAGATTTAACTCCTCACATCAGGCATTAAACTACACCCAGCTGCTCATTCTTTCCACATCTCAGGCACCTTTGAAGATCTTTCTTGCACAGGCAGTTGGCAGGTCAGAGCCACCACTGAACTGGAGCCTAATTTAGGTCTTTAGTCACTCCTCCTTCCCCAGGCGGTCAAATGGAGACCATGGAGGTAGGCTTACTTACCCCCTCTGAAGGGGTTTTATTTACTCACGGGGAATCGTTTCAGGGCAGAAACTGAGGTGGGCATAGAATTCAGCACACCAGGACCAGGCAGAAGCTTGATGCAGGGTGGGGGACAAGGAGGGGAGGTTGCAAATTGCAGGGTTGTAATTGGATGTCCCAAATACAGCTGAAGCTGGCCTCCAACCTCTGGCTAGCAAAACACAGCTCCTCTGTGCCCTGAACATTAAATACCTTGCAACTGTTTTGATACCTCCCGATGATATCTTTTTAACATGGAAACTCAAGGAAATTTTTGGATAAAACACTATTCCATGTCCAATGCCACTGCAGTATCTTTTAGTAGCAAACCAACCTATCTCTTAAAGTCTCAGTTAAATATTTTGGTAGCTCCTCTCGTATTTTCTCTCTTCAGCCTGACGAACATTTCACACTGGTTGCACGGCTTTTGGTTGGAAGAAATCCCAGCTTTGTTGACACTGACTTCAGTCAACTTCAGAGAGCCTCTTAACTCTGCTTTTGGGCTTGTCAACACATGGCGGACTGAGACACACTGCCAGCAGGCAGCTCCTTCTAGAAAACATTATTTGAATCCAAATTCTCTCCCAGGCAATTTTTTTTAAACTTCATATTGTGCAAGTTACATGCTTGTCAGAACAGAAAATCTGGGTTAGTCCTTCATTGTTCACATTTACAGAAGATCTTCCCCCCAATCCTGCCCCACCAACCCGAAAAATATCACATCCTGATCATTTGAATGGCTTCCACATGGCAATGTACAACCCAACTTGGTGCTCTGGAATAATAACCATATGCAAAGACAGACAAGCACAATAGCACTTTATTATTTAAACTTAGGAAAATAAATTCATAAGGGGCAATCTTTAATTTCTTTTACCTGAATGATCAAATGCCACTATTGCTCTTTTGCATATGGAAAGCTTGCACTGTCCCTTCTGCCTGTGGTCTCCAGAAGCAAAACAACACCTCTACTTTGACATGGATATCGATATATTTAGTTCTGTTTAATCAATGCTCTCCTGGGGTTCTCAACTTAGATCTCTTTAAAAATACTCCACCACTTTCAAAACAACAAAACACCACAGGAAGCAGGCCTTGTACATCCTTCAGATATTTTCCACTTTATTAAAAGGAGAAAGTAGGGAAATAGATTCAAAAAGAGAACTTTGCTTATCGCTCAGTAAGTATAAGACCAAAGACTGTCTTTATTACAAGCCTTGTTTCACCAGAAGATATTTATCAAGACCTAACTGAAGATGCTGTAGTTTATAGAAATTATAATTTTTTACTTGTATTAAAGAGACATCAAAAAGGTTAAAGAGACTTCAAGAAGGTTAAAGCTCCATGGTAATAGACTTTGTACTAACAATGGAAAACATCCAGATTTTTGAAGACATTCTGCTCCAAAAAGTCTAGACCCAATGCACGTGAGAAGAAAAAATAACCAGAGAAGAAAATACTTTATTCAAGAGCTTAGAAAAGTCAAGAATAAAACTGCTTTTCCTGCCACAGTGTTTGAGTGCACTGACAGAGATTGAGGTGGGTATCTGGGAGGGAAATCTTTGTCCTTACTCAATGTTTTAAATTTATCTACTGATCAACTTTTAACAACTGGGCATGGTGGTACAGAAAACCCACCAAACTCCAATACATGAAAGATCTGTCACTGGAAGCAGAGATGGAAAGAGGAGAAAGATTGTACAAAACACATTGTGACCAGGTTCATCTCTCTGGCTTCTGTCAGTCAGCAGCTCAGGGCTACCTGAACTGGAAGTTGGATTTGAACCATCACATCTAAGAGCCACCAGGGATGCTATCCTTCATAACTGTTCAGTTCTTTTAAAGTACATTTAGAACGCTTGGTGCTTGCAGTATCCAGTGGCAACAAGTACCATAGATTTTTAGGTGGAAAATACTGCCTTGTTTGTTTCACTTATGTCACCTGATAATTACAGTGGATCAAGGTAGGTCCTTCATTTTGAGCAAATGTGAAAAATTGTTCCCTCTTTGCTTTCTCCTTTCCATATCTGATTTTAGTGCCTTCTAATTTGTTCCCTCACAGCCATTTGCTTTCCAAACTGAAAAGACCCAGCCTGACCAGTTCCACCAGCTCTTCCTCATGATGCAGAACAGAGCACAAACACAAGATGTCTTCTTCCATGACTCAGCACCACTTCACCAGTAGATTCAAACAATGGTTTTAGCCCTGGGCCCACCCAGGGAGGCTGGAGGTCACAGAGGCAAATGTCAACCAGGCTGGGGGAGCAGCACAAGAAGAATTAGAAAGAATGCAGAGCTATGAACATCGTGTGTGCTTCAAATGCAAATGCCCTTCAAGTTATTAAATGCCGGGGGGAGAGTGGGGGAAGTGATTAAAAAATAAATATTGCTTGCTTTTATCATAGGAAACCAAAGCTTCCAGTTCTGGTCCATCATGAATAAACAGAAAATAGGATTGCAGTTTGAAAAGTGTTTTGAAATTTTCTAATTATTTTTCATTAAACAGGCTCTGGAACAAACTGCTGTGGTTTTTCCCCACACTTCAATTTCCTTTATGTCAGCTTCATTTTTGTCTCCCTTTTTCCCAGCCATTTCAAAAATATCTGAAGATCAAGTGGCTGAAATTGAAAATGAAAAGGAGAGGATGAAAGAGAGGAGAGGCAAAAAAAGAAAAGAAGAGGGAGAAAAAAGCTTGAAAAGAATTTCTCCAGAATGCAGACGATGGGTATTTTCAGTGCTTATTGGAAAGGTCCCATCGGGTTGTCACCTCGGCTCCCTTGGCTGAGCTCAGGGAACACTTCCTTTTTCCCTTTGTTTGCAGCCCATCAGACTCAAAGCACCATATGGAAATGTGTCACGTTTCTCTGACTGCAGATTTGGGACACGACCACTCTTCTCTAAGCCTCATTGGAAACCAGGAAAAAAGTTCTTTCTGTGAATGCCAGCAATCATCCCTACCTTCAGAGCAAACACCAGATGCTAGAACAGTGGGCAAATGTCCAAACAGATAAGAAAACCGTAATTAAAAGAAGTTTCCTTATGAAAAGCTGGAAATTATTAAAAAGAAATACTTAGCTGGGAAAAACCTACCACACTGCTATGCTAAGCACACTCTACCATTAAGACATTCAGAAGCACAGTTAAATTGCCCGATGGCAAAGTTAAGCACAATCTGCAATTGACTTGCCTTGTGTTGTCAGAGCTGGGTCACTTCAGCAAATTCCCATTTCTGCCTTTTGCCCTGCGTCTGGCAAACCATCATGGAGGGAAGCTGTTCCCATCCCAAGCAGTTCTCAAATGTCAACTCGTCTTGGTAGGACTCTGAATACAGGCTGTCCAAAGCCAGCATCTACCTGGTCCTCCACAGTCCACAGACCTCTTTGCAAGGAAAAATGTAATTTAAAATGTGAAATTTGCTATTTTCTCACTGAATACAGCTCCCTCAGCTCTCAGAGATCTGTGCTGGGACGCATTTTTGCTCCAATGGACTCCATTATCCTTTCTTCCATGATTTTGCTCACCTCTGCCAATGGACATCGTTCTTCACAATAATTATTCAGTGTGCTGATGAGTTCTGCCTGACTCAGGGCATTTCCTTCCTAATTTGGAGTCAGTCAGGGCCTGAAGACATCAATAAAGGTCTAGGGACAGAAACCAAAGTATAAGAAAATTCAGTGCAAGGAAAACCTTCTGGGGTCCTGAGGATGATGGTGTAATGTTGCAAAAATCTCCACAAGCATCCTCAGATGTTCACGCAGGAACAGTGCATGACCTAAATGTGTCCAAGTCAGCCCAGTTTAAACATTAGAACTTCACAGATACTGGGATTGTTTTATTTTTCCCTGGATAAGAAACAAAGCCATTGAAATAGTAAGGAAGGTTTTTTACAGGCTTCAAGGTGGTATTATACAGACACAGGATGATTAAACAAGTTACTGTGATTCAGTGATCAGAGGAGAGGACTGGGAGTCAAGACTTTCCATTTATTTTTCTATTTACCTTTAAACAAAACCCCAATGGGATCCCTGCTTTTCACAGACATCAAATACCCACAGCACCTCCGGACTTCAATTCAAAGTGCACCTGTTCAGCATCTCCACAGTGGGGACCTTCTGTTTCTCTGGGCATTAAATTAGTCAGTGCTGAAACTGGGTTAATGCTACTGACCTTCTTCAGTAGATTTTGCACCTTTGTTTGCAGAGCAATTTGAGATCCTCAAATTGGCTGTTCCAGAGGTGCAAAAATATTGCAGTGATCCTCCTAAACTAACCCCAAAATAATTATTATGCAGGGAGAGATGCCAGCTCCAGAGCCCAAAGAGCAAACGTTTCTACAGACATGGCGTCAGGCAGCCTGAAAGGCAAGTTCATAACACAATCAGAAATGCTTTTTTAGCATTGTTTTATCCAAAAATCAATAAAGGAACCCTTTCAAAATTACAGTTGAAGAAGCAGAGTCCTTTGCTCTGTCTCTGTGCACTTACCACACTCTGCACCAGCAGAGGCAGAACCTCATAAACTGGTGACAGAAGATTTGATTTGGGCCACAAAATGTAAGCTCTGATGTATTCAAAAACCAATGGCAAAAGGGTTCTGGTTTCTTCCATGGAGGACAAAAAGTGGAAAAATATCAGCAAGTCAAACACACAAATAATGCAGGGGCCAGGACTAGGAGTTATGTGAGCTGTCTGGAGAAAAAGGATGATGATGGAGAAGGGAGGGGGCACAGGCAACAAGAAGTTTTAGACAATTGCTTTTCATTGGCCTAACTAGCAATAAAAACAAATTGGGCAAGCTCCCGAGACTTGCTCTTGCATTATCAATCACAGATAACAGAATTAGGCAGAGGCACTAAGCAAGTGGCAGGATATTAATTCAAGCTACATTTTTTAACAGCCTTGGGTGAATAACTCTCGAGAAAGTATTTCCTAGCTGAATTTTATGCACTTCTCTGCTTTTATTTAACTTTAATTTAACCACACGCAGAATATTGTCATCTCCAAAATTATTCATTACTTGGTATTCTTCATAGAGAGATCTTATTGCTCACTACAACCACCTGAAAGGAGGCTGTAGAGATGTAGGGATCAGTCTCTTCTCCCAAGTAACAAGCAATAGAACAAGGAGAAAGAGCTTCAAGTTGTGCCAGGGGAGGTTCAGAATGGAGACTAGGAAGTTTTTTCACAGAAAGGGTTATCCAGAATTGGAACAGGCTGCCCAGGGAAGTGGTTGAGTCATCAATCCCTGGAGGTATTTAAATAATGCTTAGGGAAATGGTTTAGTGATGGTTTTGGCAATGCTAAGTGTCAATAATCTCAAAGGTCGCTTCCAACCTAGACGATTCTACGATTCTATGATTCTGCACTGAGTTCCCTCTGTCACATATTCAGGACCAGTTACACCTCAGCAAAGAGCTTTGTTTAATCCAGAGCCTCAGGCAGCCATAAATCTACCACTGCTGAGGAAAAGGAAAGCATATGGGGTGGCAGCTGTTTCAGAGGAGAGGGTGACCCCCACATGCACCCCTATTCCCTGCCTTGCACGGCTGCAGTGGGGCTGGTGCTCACCTCCTGCAGTGAGGTTCACAGGGTGGCTGGAAGAGGTCAGGAGGTCTGCAGAAAGGGCAATGCAGGCAGAGTAGCTCAACGTCAATATTACTAAATTCAAGTATCCAACTCCTAGGCTATGTTCATCCCTGCTTCCAACCTATTCAAACAGACCCCGGTGGGAATAGTGTCATAGCAGACTTCCCTCTCTGTGCAGTCCATGCCATGCAGGCAGCAGATTGACCAATACAGGCCAAAAACCCTCTCCCAGACAGACTTGCCCCATGTGTACATACTTTGTGTGTACTCACTCAACAGCATCCTGCTCCTGGAGCTTCTAGCAGTGCTCCTGCAATAGTACAGCACACAAACGCTTTCGTACTCATCCTAATATTTCTTCTTCCTGGGTGGAGAAAGTCTGATCTTAAAATGAGGTTTCTGTTGGGAATAAAAATAGTCACTCTAAATATTCAGTGTTTGTTTATATGTCACTGCTTCCACTAGCATTCCTGCCATTTAATTTGTTTGAAAGACTATTCAGAGGAGACTAATATGTGGCATGAAGACAAGAAGCTCTATAAAACGCCAAAATCTGAGCACATACTCTGTGACGTTAACCACATTATGTGCCTGGCTCTACTATTAGAGGTTTAAGTCAAAGGGGAAGTTTTGTTTGTCAAAACAAAGGCTTGCCCATGTATGAGCTGCACCTCCTTTCCTCAGTTGCTGTGCTTGGATCAGATGAGTTCAGCAATCTGCATAAAAATGAAGAGCAGCAATATTGCACTTGTAATTAGGCAGATTTAGCCCTGATGTAAGCACAGCCAGGACAATTCCCTGGCTTCAATGGGAGCTGTAGCTGCTTATTCCAGACTTCTAGCTGCTTCGAAGTTTGCTAGCCTGTAAGTGTTATCAACCTTTTTTTTTTTTTTTAATGGGCTCTTTTGGACACTGAGTTGTGTTTAAGTTCCCAGCTTGTGAGACTTCAGGCAGGCAGCATTTTCAAATATAAGATCACTGCTATAGTCTGAAACAGGACAGAGAAAAAACAAGTTTTGACTAAAGGCATATGTAAAAACTTAAGAACAAATACTAGGAAGGAAATTTTATGCAACGTTATGCAGCGTTTGTATGTGACACAGAACATTTCCATTACATTTACTACTCTGAGTGGGATAAGGTGGTTTCTGTGGATTATTGGCAACATTAAAAGACACAACATTAATATTGCATGACCTATTTTCAGAAAGAATAAACAAACAGAGCATCTGAGCTTCAAGTATCTGTTATTCCTGATTGGCTTGTTATAAAAATTCCCTTTTAAAACTGAAATAATCAAATCAAAGTAATTTTGCTGTGAAGAAAGTGTGTGCTAACAAAAAATAGATTCCCTGCATAGTGTGTACATAAATACAAGAGATTTAGCCTAACCTTCTGGTCTCAACTTTTGTATCCATACAGTAGTTGCTCAGAATGGGCACCCTATTGTGAATATTAACTGGAGTGGCTAAGGCAGGCCTGGGGCTGATAATTATAATTTGCTCCCCCGGTTGATTGAGAAACCTTCCATAGGACTGCGCAGTGCAACTTTAACAGCCCTTCCCAATGCCTAACTAGAAAATCTGTTTCAAAGGGGCTCCATGAATTGTAGGGTACAGTCAATTAACTTGAATATTAATTATCTATAATGAATGTACCCTTCTTCGGGGCTTGAAAAGAAGCAAATTACTTGGAGAGGGACTAATTAAGATGATGTAATCTTGACCATGAAGAATAATTCCTTCCAAGTGACAGAAATGATCTAATTGAAGTATCTCATTAATTAATGTCTCATGAAATTGACTGATAAAATGCCGCTATGAATGCCTCCTGAACTCGGGGCCAGCAGAGCATTGTAGCACATACACTCCCGCTCCAGACCCTATCGCTGACAATATAATTAGGCCTTGGAAGCACGCTGTGCGCAGAAGGATTTATAACTCTGCAGTGTGGATAATCTACAAATGCAAAGTTAAGACAATGCAGCTTGCCACTGCAAGATTTCTGAAGTCAATGAGCAAAACCATAAATCAGGTATAATCCAATGGATGAGAAGTGAATTCCCCCTCCCACCAGTGTTCTCAGCCTGCACCGAAACCGGTCCCCCAATCTGCCAATAACCCTGTACCAGGTGCTGGCAGCTCCAAAAGTCTTCTTAACTGTACCTTGTCCAAGCACTCTCTGTTAGTTCCCAGCTAAATAAAGTCAGATTAGAGGCATCTTGTTTTCCCTTTTTCACTAGATTAGCACATGCCTGCGGATTTTAGCTAACGATGCTATAAGCCCCCTGAGAGTAAGGGCCAGGGGAAAGACATTTCTCCCAGTGTCTCCCAGCTACACCGAAGGTCTTGGTGGGGAGATTGCCGTATGCAACACGCAAAGTTTTAGCAAGAAGAAAGACATCAAGGTGCTGGAGCATGTCCAAAGAAGGACAAAAAGAAGGGAACAAATCTTATGAGGAGCAGATGAGGGAGCTGGGGCTGTTTAGCCTAGAGAAAAGGAGGCTGAGGGAAGACGTTATCACTCTCTACAACCACCTGAAAGGAGAGTGTAGCCAAGTGTGTGTTGGTCTCTTCTCCCAAGTAACAGGTGATAGGACAAGAGGAAATACCCTCAAATTGCACCAGGGGAGCATTAGATTGGATATTAGGGAAAAAAAATCACCAAAATGGTTATCAAGCATTGGAACAGGTTGCCCAGGGAAGTCATGGATGCCCCATCCCTGAAGGTATTTAAGAGATGGGTAGATGTGGCACTTAAGGACATGGTACAGTGGTGGACTTGGCAGTTTTAGGTTTACAGTTCAACTTCATAGAATTATAGAATCTTAGAAGGGTTTGGGTTGGAAGAGACCTTAAAGATCATCTAGTTCCAACCCCCTGCCATGGGCAGGGACACCTCCCACCAGACCAGGTTGCCCAAAGCCCCATCCAGCCTCGCCTTGAGCACCTCCAGGGATGGGGCACCCATGACTTCCCTTGGGCAACCTGTTCCAGTGTCACCACCCTCACAGGAAAGAATTTCTTTCTGGTGTCTAATCTAAATCTCCCTTCTTCCAATTTACAACCGTTGCGCCTTTTCCTGTCACTACACTTCCTGACAAAGAGTCCCTCTCCTGCTCTCCTATAGGCTACCTTCAGATATTGAAAGTCCCTGTGACTGCAGGGGTTTCGGACTAGATGATCTTCTAAGGTCTCTTACAGCCCAGATGATTCTATGATTCTATAGTGTCTCCCCAGAGCCTTCTCTTCTCCAGGTTGAACACCACCAGCTCTCTCAGCCTGTCTTCATAGGAGAGGTACTCCATCCCTCTTTGTGGCCTTCCGCTGTACCCATTCCAACAGGTCCATGTCTTTCCAGTGTTGAGGACTCCAAAGTTGGACACAGTACTCCAGGTGGGGTTTCACGAGCGCAGAGTAGAGGGGAAGAATCATCTCCTGTGACCTGCTGGCCACACTTCTCTTGAGGCAGCCCAAGATGGGGTTGGCTTTCCAGGCTGCTAGTGCACATTGCCAGCTCATGTTGAGCTTCTTATCCACGAATACCTCCAAGTCCTTCTCCTCAGGGCTGCTTTCTAGCCATTCTCCACCTAGCCTGTATTTGTGTCTGGGATGGCCATGATTTGATGATCTTAAATGTCTTTTCCAACCTAAATGACACCATGATTCCATGATTCTATGAATAAGATTTCAATGGAGAGACCGACAATAAGATGTCAGTCTTTTTGGAAACTAAGTCTATCCTTTAAGAAAAGGATTCCTGTTATTGAGGAGTTACAGGAGATGCTTGCATGATTCATTTATGCAAGTAGACGTTCACCACTGGGACGTCATAGCAAGGTAGACTTCACACCTGCAAGCAGCCATGGTCAGATTGGTGCATCTCAGTGGGCTGAAGGTCCCCACAGTGCCCCTTGCAGCCAGGCTTTGGTGTGGTGATCCACACCACGTGGCTGCCAAGGGCCATTTCACATGTCAGAAAAGACTGTGCTAAGACATTGGTAACAGAAGCAAGGAGAGATCCCTGCGGTGTTGTCAGCTTTCAGATGTGCAAAGTGCTGAGATACCACATGACAAGTGACATATAACAGCTCAGGAAAAGAAGGCAAGTTTTAAAGGCAATGTTCCGCACCTCTCCAGAGTGCCTGGAGTTTAAGCCTCATTTGTCTCACATTAACTTGCCATAAAGTGGAAATAATAACCAGAGCTCCACAACAGCTCTTTTGACAACCAGTAAATATGCTAAAAATCCATTTTGATTAGCCTGGAGTAATTTGAAAATTTAAGTCTCTGATTCAGGCAGAGTAAAACAGACCTGCAGCCCCTGCAGTTCAGGAGGGCATCTCTCAGCTTACCTTATTGGAGTTGCTCTGCTTTGAGCATATGATCCTCCTTGTAAGCATCCAGGACACCCACTTCAGAAGGTGATAGACGCAGACTTGCCTCTGATTCTGTGAGTGTTCAATTGCATAAAGTGGAATGAAGCCAGAGAGGAATACCAAGTGCATCTCATCCAAGAAGAGCTTCTCTTTTAGTGGCTAAAGTCTTCCCCTGGGAGGTTCAGGAGTGGATACAGGTTTTCTCAGCCTGAATCGATAGCTGAATTTGGGTCTCCAACATTTACTACAAGTCTTCTAAAATATTCAGTGCTTTGTAAAGTTACTGGTCTTTGAGCCCTTTACTTTCTGGACAAATGACCAAACAAAATGCATTCCTCCAGGTAGAAGTGAATGTTTTGATTCATATAAAATGGCATTTGGGGTTATTTATTTTGGCCAGATAACCTGAAGAAAACATAATTTGGTTTAAACCAAAGTATTTTATTTTGATTGCCAAACTGAAAATTAAAAATGCATCCTTCCTTTGAAGGTTTTGATAATAGTATTTTTCCAATTTTATCTGTTCTGCACTTCTGAGAGTCTTGAGCAAGGACTGTAAAAGTGACGGAGGTTCCTAGGTTCCAGTGAAATATGATAAGTGGTAATAAATGGTCTGTGGATGGTATAAAGGGAAATTTGAATCTCAGAACTAACAGTGATCAATTTACTACAAGCCTGCGGGAGCTAAAAATCATATAAGGAAACTGTAGAGACACAGCAGCCAGGCAGTCAAACAAGATGAAACTAGACCAGTCCAAGGATGCAATATTGTTATTTGTTTATGTCTTTTCTGTTAAAGTGAATTAAATGCCCACAGCTGATAAAAGGTTCATCTACCAGTGCCAGAGCTCCAGAGTATCTCATACTATTCCAGCACTAATTACATTTCATAAAGCTACCAAATATACCATAACTAACATTTATTGGGACAATGAAATGTTGCTGTAAGTTAATAATTACAGATATATGTATACAAAAAAAAGTGGAGCATCAGCCTGGATTCAATGCTTCTGCTCTTACCGAGTGTTGCTGAGAGGGTAAATTTAAGACCAGAGGTGATAATGCCCCAGGAAAGCCTACAGGGATAGAGAAAATAAAACATGTGACTTTGGGGAGTTATGCAGGAGAGGGGTATTTACCTCACCCATCTGGAAAATGCCCATCACTCTGAGAGAGTGGGTCCTTCTCTGTCTCTGAAAGAAGACAAATGGAAGTACTGGGAGTTCTGCCACCAGCTGCCTACACCCAAGCAGAAACTCCCACAACACCACTGACAGGAGGATTTCCCATTTAGCTGCAAACACATAACCCCAAACTGAACAATCAGTCCACTCAAGTTTATACTGTGCAGAGCACAAACATCTCTTCCCTGCATTCCCAGTGCATCCCAGACACCTCTGCTGGTTACATGGGTGTGGATGATCTTCAGGGCAGATTGGAAGTGGGAAGAAGCCTGGCCAAAGTAGAGCTGCCACTTCTCCTGTGAACACAAAGCAAATGTTAGATTTGCTGCGAATTTTGCCATGAGCCAAGGCAGCCTTCAGCAGTCCTCAACAGAAACAGAAACCAGGAGGCGTCTCCCTCTCTCATGTTTCACCAGGACAAGGATCATAGAATGGTTTGGGTTGGGAGGGACCTTTCAGATCATCTAGTTCCACCTCCCCTGCCATCATCAGAGACACCTTCCATAAGACCAGGTTGCTGAAAGCCACATCCAGCATGGCCTTGAACACCTCCAAAGATGGGACATCCACTCCTTTTCTGGGCAATCTCTTCCAGTGTCTCAACACCCTCAGAGTAAAGAAGTTCTTCCTAACATCTAATCTAAATCTCCTCTCTTTCAGTTTAAAACTGTTACCTCCTCATCCTATCACTCCATTCCCCGATAAAAAGTCCCTCCCCATCTCTCCTCTAGGACCCCTTCAGGTACTGGAAGGCTGCCATACAGTCTCCCCAAAGCCTTCTTTTCTTCAGTCTGAACAAACCCAACTCTCTCAGTCTGTCTTCATAGGAGAGGTGCTCTAACCATCTTCGTGCTCCTCTTCTGGACTAATTCCAACAGGTCCTGGTAGGGTGCTCTAGAGTCAAAACAAAAAGAAAGCAATGGACAGGCATTCTGAGGTGCAAATAAGCCCCAACTGTGGAGCCACACAGTTATGGCTATAGGAGTAAAATAAGAGCATATCCACCAAGTCCTCCTCTTACACTGTCTTTCAAGATTTGCAGAGAGTATCTTTGACCCAGTTGCACCTTGTTTTTTCATACTTGTGGTCATGAGGATTGTTCTGTTTCTGACTGACTGCTCTTCCAGAGTCAATGAAGCTTCAAGACCCCTGCAGCCCTGAAAAAAATAAAGAATATGGTCACTAATTGGTATTTCTCATGTTTATGGCATAGGTATACCTGATCTGTGGTGCAGATCTGTTGTCCACAGCCTGTGTCCTCTTTGCCAAGAAAGGGACAATGCCAGACAGCTCATCCTGGTGCACCATGAGGAGAGTATCATCCTTTTCATATCCTACCCCACTACTTTTGAGCCAGGAAAAGTCCCTTCAGAGGCTTCTAGCTCCATACACATTCGAATACCCAAAGCGGCAAGATTTCCCCTCTTAGAAACTATTCCACAGGCTGAGAAATGCAACAGTACAAAGTATGACCTAATATTCAAACTAAACTCCCTCACCCCCTCAATTTTATCCCATTATCCTAATTAATCCTCTTTGCAGCAACAGTTCTTCCCCCTTGGCATATATAATCGCTGATCATCGCCATAGGGCTAATTCCCTTTCACATAGGGTTGGCATAAATCTATTCTATAGGGGTGTCAAAACGTTTGGGAGGTTAAGTTTTGTCTTATTTCAACTCCACGGGGAAAACATTGTAAAACTACCTTGAAGTTGTCCTATTAGCAGTGAGAGAAAAAGGATGCCCTGGGCCAGGCAACACCGCAGTGTAAGAGAGAGGGGATCTCCAGTCTTTGTGTACCCGTGGCACCACTCTGGTGTATCAGCATTCACTCCTGACCTCTACAATTTGCAGGTCATTTCAGTACCATAAATGATGGAACAAGATGTCAGGCATTGGGGAATAGTCTCCTGTGGATGTAAGCACATAACTCCCATTAATGCGAAGGGGAGTGCCTTGCACTGAGGATGTACTCTCCCATCTGCAGAGCCTACTCGGCAAGTCTGAGTAATCTGTGGTTGATTTTAGTTTTCTCCCCAGAGCTCCCGATGAAGGGGGATGCATGAGAAAGCTTCTGTACAAGGCATTAGCATCAAGGCACAAGTGAAAGAGCGGTCAATGGGATTATTAGTGCTTACACAGCACAAGTAATGGATGGTGTCCTATAGGAATATTTTACATTCAGGAGTCACGAGCCCAGCCCTCCTTTTCAGTGTAAATCAGGAGTGATGGTTAAAGCAAAGGGGAACAAAGCTAAAAGCAGAGAAAGAGCTTTTCTCCTTTCCCTTTTTACAGTCAGGAGAGGCTATTTCTCGCTCCTTTCTTCATTTAACTGTTGGTTGACTGCTGCTTGCATTGCCTGTGTGCTCTGCACACTCACATCCTTTTCTGTTGACAAATGTCCCTTGCTGCCAATGCAGCTCACCATCAGTGCTCCGGTAGGAACTGGTCATCACTCACACAGAGAAACAAGAGGCCCAGGTAACAAAGAGGGACAGAATCACTGGAGATGAGTCCTCACCTGCGTGGGATGAGCAGTCGCAGCAGAAGATGATTGATATATTAAGCCTATGCTGGGACACTCAGGAAAATTAATGCATTTTCTGTTCACACTTTAACTTAATTTGGATTATTTAATCCACATTAGGCTCCTTTATGCACACTCTCATTCAGAATTAAAGTGTTGCTAATTCAGTTTACAAAGTAAATTAAGCTCAGCCAAATTAACGCTATGTTAAACTTGAATGAGGGTCTATGAAGAGATTTAATGTGGTTTAATTATCCATTTTACATATCAAGAAATGCATAAAATATCACATTAAATGACAAAAACAGTCCCTGGAACAGGAGGGACTAGAAACCAAAGCTCCTCCTCCTAGAAAACGGCAGTGGATGACAGTCAAATGTCTTTTCCTTAACTTGGGGGGATCTCCAAATTAACCAGGAAGAGTGTAAGCCTCTCAGTATCCAGGATAGAGGAGGTCAACTCCTCTTCCTTGACCTTCATCATGAGTGTGAGATAATCTCCAGTTCCCAGATGTATCAAAGTCTTCTGACTTCTGAGAAGTGATCCAGCCATCAGGTGAGACCACTCACATCTCTATTTAGGACTCTGAATACCTGTTCTATGCATCTCCTGAGGGTTTGCACAGCAACAGAAGAGCATCCAGCAGCTCAGCACCAGAGGACTGAAAAGAGGCAAAATGGCTAAGAAACCTTGGCATTTCACGAAGTTTAAAAGATTTCAGAGCCCTTGGCAGGGCTCATCTGGATGTCCTGAAGAATGGTGATGATTACAGGGAACCAGAAAACAGCCAGTGTAGAAAGAAGGGAGAATAAGAGTGCAAAAGCAATTTAACTTCAATTTCTATGGAAATATGAGCGCAAAAGATGAAGCTGTTTGTAAATATCTAAGAAATATTCAGGAACCCTGACCAACACTCAAGTTTTGAATTTTTTTAGATCAAATAATTTCTAAGTGAATATGGTTCACTTTGGTAGGGTGAATGGAAGAAGAGCTGTAGAGATCACATGCCATCTTCAGCAGCTTGTATCTTTTCATAACAAAGTACAGAAATACAGTCTAGGTGAAACTACTACTGGAGTATGTAAAACTATCTGGGAAAAATTATGTATTAGCATAGCAGTAATCAGCAGCTCACTTGCAAGAAGGAGGTATATATATCAAGAAAAATTCTTCAAGGTTCTGACTGGGATATGACACTGTGCAATATTTTCCTTAACAATTTGGATGACAGCATAACCTTTATATTTACATATTCACACACACCACCACAGAGGGAGGGGCTACCAGCACACCAGAAAACACAGGGCCAGAGTTCAAAATCATCCTGCCAAATGATAGAAGTGGTCTGAAAAAACAGGATGCAAATGAGCTTTTGTCCTTAACAAATACCAAGATCAAAGAGGAACCACTGCATGACTACAAGCCAGGAACAGCAGACTGGGTGGCAGCTCTGCAGAGAAGGACATGAGGGTTAGAATGGATCAGCAAATAGATGTGAATCAACAGGGTTATGCTGAAAACAGCAAACATCATGCTGAGGCACGCAAAGAGCACCATCATATTTGAGATGTGTGAAGAAAGCCTTCTGCTGTGTTTGCAGAAGGGCTGGGAAAGGCTTTACTGGAGAACTTTTTCATGTTTTGGCCACTGTATGTCAGGAGAAGTTAGATTGATGGCAAAGAAAGAAGAGGAGATTTAAATTAAAAAAAAAAATTAATGGAAAGAGAAAAGAAAACAAAATCCAGACCATAACCAAAAATCCAGAAAACATGATTTGTGTAGGACAAGAAGAGGAAAGACCAGAGTAGAGAATATGGAAAAGTGGCACCATGGTACTTTCAGACACATAGAAAGCAGCTGCAAAGATAAAGGGGATAAACATTTTCCCATGACCACAGTGGGTACAAGAAAGAATCACTAGATTGAATTAAGGGCGTTGTAGTTTGGGCAACAGAATAACTTTCTTGTTCAGCAAGTGCGAGGGTAATCTTTGAATTTATTAGCACTAGAGAATTTTAAAAAACAAGACAAAACTTTTTGTTTGAATTGAAGGGGCATAGTGATTGAGGAACAGACTAGATCATCACTTATGGTCATTTGACACCACAGAGTTTTTAGTTTGCTCCCATCTTCGGTGGAACAATGTGATTTTGGTCAAATCACTATGTTCTTCTGCTTAATCATGTTCCCATATGTCAATACACAGAAACAAAATTCTCATCCCTTTCCAGGAAAAAAAAAAATGCACCCAGAAATTCTGGTTATGGATCTGCTGAATTCTGAAAACAGGAGCTAATCCACCCTGCAATAGATAGAGATAATGTAGATCAGGGTCTGCCAAGACATTTTAGATATCTGCAGAAAAGAAAAGCTTTGCAACCTAAACAATTGCTTGTTTTTACCCTTAAAGCCTAATTTCCTGGGAGGAAATGATTGAACAAATATAGTTCCTATGAAAATTCCACCCATTTGCAGCAAAGCAAGAACAGTTTCAAGACCACAGGAGTCTATAGAAGTAACCAAGTGTAGGCATTGCTTTAACATTGAACCTGCACCCAACTGCTTCTTGCTCAAAGAACAGAAAAAAAATGTGTGTAAACACAATGAAAGGAGGATTGTTTATGTGCCACCCCCATACTAGCAACCATGAACTCTGGCTGATTTTGCTTATCATCCATTAAGGGAAATAGCTATAGGTTATCTCTGTGATTACCTAACACTCAGGAGATGCAATAAAGCTCAGCTGGAGGTGTCACACTGCAGCAAAAAGTAAAGCAAGCCCAACTCTCATTTTTGTTTTTCACTACATTACTTCAGTTAACATAGTGCACTGTTAACATTAACTCCTGGCTATATATTGCTTTATAGATAGACAATCAATACTGCTACTGAAATATGATTTTGTTAAAACGTCTAGGGGGCTGTATGCATTTAGCTTTCACACTATTTTCAGAAAATGAACATCAATATAAAAATAACGAGCCTCATAAAATAAAGCCTAGTTCATGTGGCTGAGCTGGCTTTTAAGAAAGGGGGCAGAGATTTATACTAAAGGCATCACAAAAGAAACAGCTTAGAACAACATTCAGCATCTCTTTCAACCCCAATTGAAGGACGTTCAAGGCCAGCACTGAAATGCAGTTTGCCTTTGCTCACTAGGGCATCCACTGGGATGGCAACACTCGGCACGAGCGCTTAGAAACACTAGCAAGAGGAAATTGCAGCAGAGCCTTTGACAGGAGTAAAAAATCACCTCTTATTTGGAGATCATCATCATAGGTCTCATGCCTCATTTTTGTACTCGAGCTGCTTCTGCTTTAAAAAAGAACTCAAGAAGTTGAGCAGAGTCCAGCCTGGTTACTGCAAGGCCAGTGAAGAGGACAGGAGAGTCCGTGGGACTGTGAGGGTGCTGGTACCAGTGGGGGTGATGCAGGGGAAGTCCTGCCCCCGCTAAGTGAACCAGAGCCTCAAACCAGTAAGCGCTGTTGACTTATCATCTTCTAGTTTTCCTTGGGTCAAATATATTGGGGGTGGGGTTAGGGTTGAAAAGAGGGAACAAAAGGAGCATTTCATCTTTTTAATGTAACATGAACCTTCATATACTGCAGCTCACAGAATAAGGAGTGTGGTTATGAAAGTGTGAGTACCACATGCACAAGACTGTCTATGTTAAACTGCTTAAGACAGGAGCTATATATCAAAGACAAGAGGAATTAGGACACGTACATTGAAAATTACGCCCTCTCTTTCTCTTCCCTACAGTTGTCAGGATTTTCTCCTACATTTTTTTAAACCTTTCTGAAACATTTGTAGTGAATGAAGAGGTGATGGCATTTCAGAAAGTAAAGTTGAAAGGGAAGCCTGTAAAACGTGTGAATGACAATAAACTGAATCAAAGGAGATGGGGGACAGGTCCCTTTAGGATCAGATCCCTTTTAATTTATCTAAAGCAAGTCTTCCTCCAAATCCTCCAGCTCTTTACACATGATGTCTTCATTCAGCAATGAAGGCACCAAAACACTTTCCCAAGTGTTTCCCTTTCCTCTCAGGGGGGCATTACAGTTTGGGATGTCCTCAAGGAAATATGTCTTCTGGTATAGCTAACTCTTACCACGTAGTGGTCATTGGTGTTAGCAGAACAATAGGAAGTGCCACAAGAATCTCTGCTCAAGATCAGATCTAAATGAGTATCAGCTCATCAGTGTTCCCATTCACAGCAAAATGGAGTTTAAACATGCTCACATATCAAGAATGAGCAGAAGGTACTTCAGATCAGAAGAGCTTGAAGCAAATTGATCATATCTCATGTATTGTAGATGTTCACCTGAGCTTGGTTTTTCTACTTTCTTTTTTTTTTTTGTGGGTGGCTGATATGAATTTACGGAAGCTTTCATTTGTTTCAAACCCAATAAAACGTGCTGTGGTGTTTTAAAAAACAATTAATCATTTTGAGTTTTCAATTAGGGATGTGCATAGACTGAACAACTTGCCACCCCAGCCAGGCAGGAGAAGATAATTAAAAACCTTCCCTTTTTGCAGGTGTTGTACAGTACCAGCTGGTTTCTGCTTGCCTCAGGGAAAGTCCTTTCATCTATCACATGTTGTGTTATGGGTGGATTATGTCATATCAAATCCAATTACCTCATGTCATGTCAGCTCCTGACATAATGCAACAGAACATACTTGTGAGGTGCAGTTCAATGTAGCAGGATGCGCCTGAAATGTTGAAAAGACGCAGCATTGCCTGCACCTATAGGCTGTCTTTGGGTGGTAAAGTGTCTCTCGGCAGCTATCTTGCTTGTGTCCTTTGCAGGAGCAAACTCTGACCTCTGCATGGACTCAAAAGCTGTTCCAAGTAATCAAACATCATCTCCAAATCCATTTGGAGAGGAACTCTTAACAGCAAAAGGCTCACCCTGGCTTCAAAATTTCAGTTCACTGTACAGCTCAGGCATAAGGAGAAGCAGTGATGGGTACAGAGAAAAAGATGGAGGGAGGCTGCAGAAAGGCTAATGCAAACAGAAATAAGCATGGAAACATGGGCACACGTATCTCCTTCAAAAGGCAAGCCAAGCAACAGCCCAGGGCCTGATTAAATCTGTGAGGCTGGTCTGTCTGTTTAATATTTGTTTACATGTTTCCTTTCCCTTTTTCATTTGTCCCAGAAAGGCAAGCTCCCAGGGAAGGAATTCAATCACTATCCTCTCTTATTTAAGAGTGTGTCTGAAAAGCAACTCCTGAGAGGATGACAAGACTGCTATCCTTTCCTGCTGTGAGCATGGGGAATGGATTCCCTTTAATCCGCACTCCTGCTACTCCTCAACGTGTTCTCCACTGGGTGCACAGGCGACCATGAACGTGAAGCTCTGCACGTGTTTGCAGCTCAAAACTTACCTTTTTTTCCGTCTCTGAAATCAGACACTCTGCATGCCCTTTCCCCCCACTAAAAGGTGTTAACTAAGCAGGCCTGTACAGACCTCAACCTGGTTCCAGTAAGATCTAACTCAACTCACACCCTCCACTTTTCCCCTTCACTTCCCAGAGCTGAGGCCAGGGTGCAAGTTGCTGCCTGCTTCCTAACTGGAAGGAGTCCCTAGATTTTGGCTGCCCCAGCAGCATGTAAATTTGGGATCCACCAGAGTTTGTGGGACAATGGTGATCTTCTTGCAAAGATGTTGCATGACAAGGTGAGATTGCAAAGACAGGTGAGATTGCAATGGCAGGAGAGTAATACTCAAGGCAGGGTAAGCTAGAAAAGCCATGCACCATTTTGGAGTAATCACAAGGTACTTTATCCCTCATTCCTTTGGTATTTTCTTTCAATGGTCTTTAATATATCTTATCTGATAGGATGCTTCTGCTCGGTCCAGAACCAGAGCTGGCCTACTGGCTTCTTCCTGTTGCCCACATCAATTCCCATAAAGTAAATTTAATCACCTTAAAAGTTATTCTTAAATATCTAAAGGTTGTTCTCCTGGTGTAGGTTGCTGAGGACAAAAGCCAAAGAGGGGAAAATGTCACAGTTTGCCATGGAGGTTCTCCCTTCCAAGCCAGCAACCTTTGCTATGTCCTACATGCCTTGCACATCTTACAAAAACCCCAGGGCAGGAGATGCAATTCAGTTATTTGTGCAGTATATAACAGAACATGGCCCAGTTGTTCCTGACTAATTCTGCAACATAAATATTAAATAGTAATGTTATGACCTTTTGTTGATAACAGCACCCGGGTGATGAGGATTTTGGCACAGGATAAGCAATGTGTCCTGGGAGATTTTTATTATACCCCTGATATTTCAATCACTCTACAAATGGCCAGCTGAGGAAATCTGATCATATTGAAGATTTGGACCCTTACCAAAGAGACTGAGTCTCCTTCCTATACCATGCATACCTTATACACTCATGTCCTGTTCTGGCTGGTTTACAGCCACCACTAGCACAGCTCCAAAGAGGGAACTTAAGGCCGTGTTGCCAAAGCCATCCTCTATATCAACCTGCTGGGTAAAATCTGACTAGGCAGAAGCTGAGTTGTGCTGAGAACAGCAGAGACAAGAGAATGATGGTCCAGCCTGGTTAGTAAGTGATGCTACTGTGCAAAGGTTAATTGCAAAGCTTCTCTCCACAGGTAAAACAAAGACACCTAAAGTTTCTGCCACCTTGAAGTGCCTTGAGGTGTATGTCAGGTCCTATACACCATTCAAGGTAGTTTTATGCAGATGCCCAAGAAAGAGCTCCTGAAGAGGAACAGTGTAGGAGACTATACCTGAATTAATTAGTTAAGACACTTTTTAGACTTAATGACCTTGTCAATCATTCTTCAACATACCTATGTCCTATCATTGTCTACACAGGGACACGAGGAAATAGTCTCAAAGTAAAGGTTCACAAGAATTACCATCCCATAAATCACGTCCTCTCTGGCATACATTGGATTATTGCAGTTTTGGTAGCCTTGGACAGCAGGATCCCAAAACAGGGGACTTTATGGGAGAATATGAACTGGAGATGGAACACGTGAGAGGTGGATATAGGTTGCCGCAGGGATAATGGCAAAAATACGGTAAGCTCAGAAGATTTACAGATTTGGCCTTATATCCCAAACTCATCTGACCTGGCTAATCTTCTGCATTTCCACTATCACTTATGATAAAGGGGACCATGAATTAGATGGAATAGTTTTACACACCTTTCAGTAGCAAAAGGTACTTTGATTTACAGAGTTTTTTCTTTCTAGTGGAACAGTGAGCAGCAAGACTACGGGGCTTTGACAAGTTCCATATAACATTAAAGCAAACTGTGAGATAGTAGAAATCACATTTAACTGCCAATGAAGAAGAGAAAAGCCCAGCAGTTCTTATCTCAGCTTTATTGGTCCCTGTGCAATTCTGTTAGCATTTACTGTTGTTGATGCACCCATTGTCCATTCCCACAATTTGTGCTGCATTACTTATCACCCAAATGAGAATGTGAGAGGAATCTAGTTGCATCTGAGGCACAGAAGTTAAAGCAGTTGGAGAGAGAGAGTGCATCATCACACACAAGTTCTTGCTGTGAATTAGAGCCAGAGAAAAACCTCGTGATACACTTACCTGGAAGGCAGGGTCACTTGCACTATACCTTTGGTATAAATCTAATCTATACATCTGCTCTCCTTTCAGTGAACAACAAAACTCTATTACAATTTTCACAAAGAGCTTCCAAATACTCATTCATACTCCAAATTCCTGGCCTATCAAGAAAATCATTGAGTTATAACACAACACACTTTTCAGGCAAGAAGTCTCTAAGGTCCTACCTTCAACATGCACTAGGACATATATCAAAAATCCTTTGGTGAGCATTGAATGAGCCACCACAAAGCCAGACACCATAGCTGGACCATCACAAGTGTGCTAAATAGTCCTGCTGAGAAATGAGACTTGTTAGAGGCTTGGGCACAGCACCTCATTAATGTGCCAGACAGATCAAAAACGTCATCCAGTTATTGAATTACTCTGTACATACCAGGCCATTCTGTTCTGGTCAAAGAAAACCAGGCAGAAAGAGGAAAATACACCTGAAATAGCAAGATGGCACTGCCTTTGCTACTGCAGGGTCACAAGTACCACAAGGGCAACTGGAATAAATTTGGAGCCCTCACATAACAAAACCAATCAAAACCTCCACATCAGAGTGATCAGCAGGACGT
This sequence comes from Scolopax mira, assembly GCA_004320125.1. Lineage (NCBI taxonomy): Eukaryota > Metazoa > Chordata > Aves > Charadriiformes > Scolopacidae > Scolopax > Scolopax mira. Next base: position 222,301 of record BJBW01000889.1, read on the forward strand.
TTAGAATAAAGACTATCCTGGCCATTTAATGACAGGGCTCCACACCCTTGTGACATCTCCACAAGGTCCCTTTTAAATTCTACAGCAACTGACTTAGTTCAAACAGTAATCTTGCTGATGGTCTCCTGAGGAATCCTAGCTGAGGGACTCATTTCCATGATGCTTTAGAAGCTAAAGTAGCAAAGCACCTATGAACTTCACAGTCTTGATCATCTTCAGCCAAGGGAGCAAAATACAATTGTTTCTGTTCAAGCAAGAAAAACACCAATATGGGGAAAAATACTTAACTCTTTAAACTGCTAGCCAACATCCAATGGCTGTTTCCAGCCAAAACACATTCTGTTTTCAGAAATGATTGGTTGAAAGATACTGCTTTTTAGTGTAAGAATAAGTGGAAGTACTGAAGCATTGAACCAGTACCATTTCTTGCATACAGGACATGACAGAAAAAACAAAGACTGTAATGGGGTGCACTGGACAGCCGTGGTCATTCCAAGAAGTTCCAATAATCTCCCATATTTCCCAGGACAGGTACAACTTTAGTCCTTACAGAAGAACTCATGTGAAACAAAGCAGTGCTTTTTAGTCCATGTTGGGGACTACTTCTCATGGCATGTCACATCAGCCATTACTAACAAAGTGACTAAAGCTACTGGAAGCTTAAGTAACTCCATACTTGAGATCCAGAGGTTTCTGACTTACCAGGAACCCTTCCACTCACATCCTTCAGCTAAGCAGTCACACTAATATGTCTCTTTCATATACAAATGAGAACTAAAGAAACTATATGACTAGACCCAAAAGCGCAGCCTGGGAGCAGGATCTGACCCCCAGGCATGGTTGTTCTTCCACCATGGATCCTCCTGCCTGCCTGAGTCTCCCTTAATCACAGATGTTACAACCCAACTAGTTCTTCTGGATTTTGTGACTCGATACCACACAACATTGGCTCAGGGATTCAGTTTTCTGGATTAGCAAAGAGCCCGGTGTGAATCACCGTACACATCAGACAGTACAGACCTAGAGTACCATCATGGGATATTTTTCCAGACACAATTGTCAGACCAGCTCTTAGAAGCATAAAGAGTCCATGTGTACAGCACCTACATGCATATTTTTGGTATCTAATAAAAGGTCTGGCTTGCAAAGGGTCTGAGCTGTCTCAGCTCTCATTAATGTTCAAGGCTTTGAAAAATCAAGTGAAAGTTGCAGGAGTGGCTGAATGGCTGGTTTCTGTCTCCAAGTTTACACTCTTGGGTGCTTAGATTTAGAGGCAGCAGTGGAGTTGGATGCATGCACATAAGGCAGCTTTGCAATATCTCAGCATCTCGTTATTCTACCCCTACAGCTGGGCCACCGTGCAACTTGTCATTTAACGTTGTGCCGAGGCATTTTGAACAGTTACCTCCAGGTTAGCAGGAGTGTACCAGCTCCGTATTGATCATTTGTCAAATATCATGCACATGGATCTGCAGCTGGTTAAGAAGCATTTCCTCTAAAAGTCAATATTTATTCATTAACAACCTTTTAGCTGGTTAATTGAAAGTGACAGGATGCATTTTGTCCTAACAGATTGCATTTTACTGAGTAATTTCTAATTTACAGTAAATATGATTGAAAATAAAAGTTCATTTCTGGTATCATTTTAAAAATGGTTTGTGCTTCCAACAATTGTACCACAGGGAACTGCTGGGCACCGATTTATTTGTGTGCATGTGCATGTTTTTTAAATTGCAGCAACTTAGCTGAGTTTGTTTCTTAATTCTGGGTATCAGAGCAAAGGGACCTTGTGGTGAAGGTGACAGCAAATTGTGTTAAAGAGTGATTATTCTGCTATTTCACCTTCTGGCTCTTTTTTTTAAGCAGGATTAGATATGCTTTTTCTGTCTCCCTCCCTCTGGCATCTCTTATACATTTAAAAACCTAAGCACCTAGGGGTTAATATGCTCCAGATAATAGTATAACAGAGATTTAAAAAACAACTCAGACGCGGAGAACTCTGAACAACACTACTTGCATTGTGGAAACACTTATAAACGGGCACAGAAAGGAATAATAGGTGCAAAGAGAGTTTATTCCCTCAGTAACAAAGGCATGCAGCTTGTTAGCATGCTGAGCTTCTGCCTTCCCCTCGGCTCCTCTCGCTCTTGCAGGTGAAGAGCATGATCCCTTTTGCTTGAAGTGTGTATTACAGAGCAGAAGAGAGATTGAAGCCTCCCAGACTATGTTCCCAGCTCAACCAGACTCCTGTGGAGTGTGGGAGCTGCTCTGAAGGCTGACTCTCTAAAGGCACGCCCATCAACTCCATTTTATTGTCATCCAACAAGGTTATACCCAATGTGCTCCATTTCAAAATAAATCAGGTAAGCGAGGGTCTCCCCTCTGACTGCCACCTATCCTCCATTTTGGATGTCCAGTGGCTCATGTACCAAGGAACAAGACAGTGTGTGGAGCCTGAGCTCAGGAAACAAGCCAACTGAGGAGGCAGACACCGGCTGAGAGTCCACTCGCTCCCCAGTTGGGAGCAGGAGAGTCCCATGGCCCAACTCAAACGGAAGGGCACAGCAGAATGCAGCCCATCTACCCTAATTTAAGTACCCAAAACTCTGCGGCATATCCACCCTCGACCTCATTTACAGATGATGGCGAGATGGGAAGTGATCTCATCCTAAAATAAGCAGCTAAGAGAGGTCAGAAGAACTGCCCTCTAGAAAGAACTGCCCTTTGTTTTTCTCCACAAAGAAAAATGTAAAAGGATTCTGGAGTGATTGTTCCAGTGAACATAAAAGAAACCCGCAATCACTGACTTTAAACTCAAGCACCTCTAAACTTTACCTTCGAAAGCGTATCTAGAGCAGATTAAATGACTCCTGCTTTTAATTGATCAGTTATCCCACTGAAGTCCTTTGAACCTGAGCACAAATTCATCAGGCCTGTCTGAGGCTGAGCCATAGAGGCAGAAGCTGCCCCCAGCTGATGGAGTGGGCAGATAGTACCTCGGAATACAGGTAGTTAGCAGATCAGTGCAACAAAAAGATGACATTTTTTAACTGAGGTACTCCTTGGAGTCAGAGACATGATTTTTGATCTTCATAGGAATGGATAATCAATGCACAACATTTAAATACCAGGAAGAATTGTTATGCAATTTAATTAATAACCACTTTGTGGGGTGGAAGGGAAGGAATAATATAATTGCAATAGTCTTATTTTTCAGCAGAGCTTGCTTAGGAATCATTTTTTTGCAATCTTGCCCGTGCTAAGACAGCAAATATGGAGGTACCAGGGAACCCAAGGGGGATAGTCCTTCACAGAACAGCTTGTCCCCTGTTTTCTGGCCAGGTTTCTAGGAGTTCCCTTTCTCCCATGGGAGACAACCAGAGGGAGAAGGTTGTGCTATGAAAATCCAAGGAGCATTTTACCCAATCATATCCACTCCTGTAACTCCAACATATAACCACATAATATCAGGATGTACCGTAACGACAACTCCCCATGTATCAGTCCTAAAACAGGGTAACATTTTCTTTATCCAGGTCCTATTAGGTTTCACCATAAATCTCTGTGATCTTATGGGGGATTTGTCAATAAGAAAATTATATAACCCAAGACACTTTCAAGAATCATAAAACATCTCAAACTAGAAGGGATCCATAAGGATCATGAAGTTCAATTCCTCACTCCTCACAGAACTACCTAAAGCTAAAGCATGTGACTAAGAGTGTCGCCCAGATGCTCCTTGAACTCTGACAGGTAATGTTTTCATTGGTTGTTATCTCAAAAGAAAAAAATCTTATTGTCATTCAGTCCAAGGTATCTCTTTTCTTTCTACTCCGATCACTCACTCACACCATCAGAAAAGAAAAATCAACTCTTTGGCTGTAACCTGCATACAGCCACAGTTCACATTTCCTACTGTAGAGCTGATATGTTCACCCTTAACCTAAGAGACAAGCACCCACCGAGGTGCTGTTAAAAATGCCTTGAATGGAGAAAGAGACAGATACTTCTCCCTTGACATTTGAGGGTCTTACAGGGAAAGAAGGAGAAGATGAAGTATCAGCAATCCAAACTTGCAGTACAACTCTCCTAGGACCTTCAACGATGAGTAGGAATACATAGCTGTTTAAACCATAGTGTTGTTTATCCAAAATTGTGAGCATTACTAGGGCTGACCATCCAGTTATCTGCTCTTCCACAGACACCCAGAACTTACCTTCTGCCTTTCACCAGCTCTACCCATCACAAACCCAAAACCCTGAGGTGTCCTCTCCAGGTAGCGAGGGAACATATGTCAGCTTTTGGGGATTAAAATGTGTGCCTTAGGATTGTTTCCACTGTGTGAACCCTAGAGGTGGGCAAAGAAATCCTTTCCTCACGGGCTTCTAGCCCTCTCAATTCACTTCTTCACTTATAACCTTAGCTAATATAATTCTGGGACAGTAACAGGGACAAATAACCTATAGTCCTATAACCAATTTTTCAGTAGTTTTCTATGGGTTTTGTTTAATAATAAGAGGTTCTATTTCAACATTTTGTTTCCTGAACAATTCCCCTGAAATCCTGCTAATGCTCACAGTACAAGGTCCACATGGACTAATAACCTCATTCAAGGACATGGGTAGCTTGAATAGCTCATCCTGTATCTTTTACAGATCAGGAGACAAGAAATGCCATCCTTCCAGCATGACATTACAGGGAGGGGAGCAGTATGTTAAAAGAGCACGTTGGGCTCAGTGGAGAGTAATATCGCTGCCAAATATCACAGCTCAGCCTGGAGACAGACCACTTTTGTTTTAAATCTCTCTGGCTACACTTCCTTTGGGATGATGCAATCCTCAAAGCAAATTAGTGTACACAGGAATCTCCATTGCACTGGAGTATGTCATTAGAAATAACTATTTTTAACAGTGTTTTACCAGGGCTATGACAGAGTCAGCGAGTCATCTGAATACAGAGATGTTTCTCCTCTGCAGTAGCTCAAGCAGTGCCAGAAATTTAGACTCCATGAATTTGAGTCCTTGTTGTTCTTTAAATGCCCTCAATATGAAAGTGGGGGGAAAAAAGAAGGGGAAAAGAAAAAGAAAAAGAAAGGCTGTTCTGATTGCAGGCCAATCTGAGTTGGAGGACACTGTTATTTTTGTTCTGTTTATATCAGTCTCATTGCACAAGAAAGATTTAGCTCCACAGCCTTTAAAGAGGTTTGAAGAAGTGAGGTTTTGTTCTTGGAAATCCCTACCTCTCTCTCCCATTCCTACAAGAGACTACCGATAATCCTTTGTTTAGAGCACAAGCATATCTTGGGGGACCAGAGTTCAGTTGTCACTGCCACAAATGTCTTGGGTGACCCTTGGCAACTCATTTAGGCTGCCTTTTTAAGGCTGATTTCAACTGAAGGATATGTCTGAAGACCTGAGCTTCAGCTGATGCCTCAGTTGGTGATCTCCAAATACCTTCTATTTTCTCTGGCTGCAAAAAGTATTACTACAACATAATGCAAAACAGAAGTCATATGGTGGTCCTCAACAAGAATCTCAGCAGTCAGGTGAGAAGCAACCCCAGTGGGGACGCTAGTGGCTAGTGCAGACTTGGAAAGTATCAGCATAAAGAGAACAGTAGACACGTGAGCTGTCAGCTCATGAGAGGTGGTAATTCACTCTGGCTTGTGTCTCACAGACCCTCTCTGGAGTTTCCTTAAACAGGACAAACCGCTTCCCCAGCAAGCAGCCAAAAGGGCTGGTTTTCTTCCTGATATTGATTACTCTCTCTAGAGCTAGGAGAGGAGACATCATATCCAGAGGAAATTAGAGGGAGGTAGGAATGTGTTGTCAACAGAGCTGTTAGAAATTAGGAAAAACTGCCTGGGGAAACTAGCTGACTTGTATTTCTTCTTAGAAAGGTCATCAAGATTAGGAGTCTTGGGAAAGCTTCATTAAAGTTAATAGAAAAAAAAAATTACAAGTGGGGAAATTAATTTGGGCAGCAAGAAATTGAACATACACACAAAGAGACCTTGAAGTCAGTCAAAAAGGCTCCAAGAGAGCGATGCTGGTACTGTTCACCCCAGATGCAGGGGGGCAAGAGGTCAAGGGCAAGGAAGGTCTCCATTAAGTGGAGTAAGGAGGCACATGACCTTGCTGCTGGTGCACACCCTCTCGCCCTGGAGACACACAGGTTGCTGCGATGCTTGGAAATGAACCTGCAGATCAGAAACCATGGGAAAGCAACCCTGCCCCATAGTTTGGACCAGGAGCGCATTGCTTAATTGAACACCATGAGTCAAGGATGGTTGTGAATTGATCCTGCCAAGACGTGCAGCAGTATCTGTGGAGGATAAATCTCTGACCCAGAGTGGGGCTACACAAGGGGGCTTGGAAGCAGAGCTGCAGCAAGTTGGTCAAGATATGAGCCTTTTCCAGTGCAGCTCACTGATGAACAGACACAGAACTGTCTACATTGAGTGATGGGGACAGGGATGGGGGTGTTTAAAAGTCAGAGCGACCAATGAAACACTGACCGACTTGCTGTTCTTCATCAAAATACTGAAGAAGCCAGGGGTTCAGATGCTGGGCTCGTGACACCTCACAACCCATAGCAGGGTCTTGAATGTAATCCTTGCAGGTCCAAGCCAAGTATTTTACACGTTATTGTTTAGTTGGCAAGAGTCAGTATCCACATGAACCTTTCTTATTTTCTGTCATCCTCACCTTTAGAAACACCCTTCAAAAGCCTCATTGAGGTATATTTGTTTCTGGGATAAACTTGCTGTTGCAAGATGTGTGTTTCCTGAGTGGAAATTTCCCATTAAGATCAAATCATAAGAGAAGTAGAGAAGTGACTGTATTTTTAAAGCATAGATCCAGTGTGTGCCTTCAAAGAGAACCCCTGAAGATGCATTTTTCTCCTGGCTTTTGCTGCACAAAGTGAACCAGGACTGAAACTTAAACCAATGCACAACTGTGTGTTACTAAGGTCCCATTTCAGCTGGATTTCAGCTTTGCTGCCTAAGCCTATAGCAGCTTCATTATCTTAGGTGGAGCTTAAAAGAGCGAAAAATGTAAGAATAGAAAATGACCTTAGGCTGTTCCTGATCATTTTCTCATGGGATTAGCAGTTATAAATAGAGCATCCCTACCAGGAAATACCAAAGAGGCCTCTTCTCCCCAAGAAGGGCAAGAGAAGACCTTCTGCTCATCCCAGGGCAGGACCAGACTGGCTCAGGATGACTGACTCCACTGGAGCTGGCTTATACCAGCTTGTGAGCCACGGCTGTGTGATGCTCTAAGAAAAGGCACAGGTCAGACGATTGCCCTCTTTTCATCTTTGTGATTTCTAGCACCACCTAAAAAAGAGTTTGACACCAAAGAGGTGTGAGACAGCACGTCAGAAGGGAGGCTAATTTAGGACAATTTGGGGCTGGTTTCTGCATATTCAGAAAAACAAAAATTAAAAATAGCAAAGAAGAGAGATCTTGGCCTGTTAAAGTTTATAGGTAGCTGTGTTCTGGCAGGGGATTATAAATCACCCAGCACCTGAATGCAGTACAAGGAAAGCACTGGCATCTCAACACCTTCTCCACCACTCAGCAGGATCAAAGAGCCATATGCTCTGTCACCTTCCATTTCCAGCTTCATGTACCCACAAATGAACGGGGCAAGCCTGGCAGAATAAACTAAAGCTCTCCACGCGCACCACAGACTTGATGATTTCTTCTAAAGAGAGGCCAGCTCTCTTCTTGGGCAACTCAGTTACTTTCTCAATTGCTTTTTCTGCATCTTTGCCACCTTTATGTATGGAAAATGATGCCTATGAGCATGCACAGTGAGGAGCGGACATTAAAAGCCTTTTCCTCCGGGGCTTGGGTATTGCATCATTTCTTTGGCCTGATTCCTACCTGCCTCGTGCTCTCCAGCCAGCCCTTGCCTCTGTGGAGGCGCAGGAAAGTGGCCAGGCAACTCCTCTATGTTCCTGCAAGCAATTTGCAGCTCCGACCCAGGGGATCTACAAGGCACAGGGAGCTGTGCCCTCTGTTTTGCAGGACACCAAGTAATCTCAGTTGTACAGAGCTGGGTGACGTGGTTTCTTTCCAGTTCCTCCTCGCAAGGCTGCTGCATGCTACAGAGTGATTAAGAAGACAAAAACACAGGCACCTTTGTTTAAAATAAAAGAGAATAAACAAGCAAAACTGATTGCAAAAGCTACTTTTGTCATGAAAGAGGAACATAATTAACAGCACTAAATATGGAGACTAAATAAGCACCTTCTGATCTCCAGACTTTTGTGTTTATTTCTCTATTTTGCTATTGCTGGGGGACAAGAGTTGCTTTTCCCAACAAGCAGGGCCTCTCACAATAGCAGGTAATTAGTCAAGGGGCCCAAAGGGATCGAACCTTGTCAAGGGAAACTCATTTATACAGTCAGGTGATTAAGCCACATGACTGCAGCTGAACACTGCAGTAGCCTATTGAGATACAACTGCATGCTTGTCACATGCCCTCAGTCCCATTGGGAAATCGCTATTTTCAGACATCCCCTGTCCCCTGCAAGAAACCAGACAGTAGAGCAATAAGTTTGGGTACCCAAGCAGGAATTGCACGCTGGGGCAGGGGTGGGATGGGGAGAAAGGCTCTCACCTGCTGCAGGGGAGCGATGCTGCCCAGTCCCTGCCTGGGAGAGCGAAAGAGTTTGTGCAGCGACCCTCCCCACAACAGCTCTCAGAGTAAACACCATAAAACATCTTGCTTTAAGAGCCCTTTTCCTGGGAAGATTGTGTTTATAAATATTACCTATAAATAAGCCTCATGCTACCCCATGTGAGATGCCCAAGAGCTATAATTAGGGCTGTGATGAACCCACATTGTTATGGACACGCCGGACACCAAATATCAGGCCTTAAATTTCCACAGATGCCAAATGCAAACACGGCAGATCAGACACTCTATCCCATTTGTTGAAAATAAATGTCTTATGTGCGTTGCCCTGGTTGTAATCTCTATCCCCAAGCCACTATTATTAACTAACACAAGTTTTCTCACTGAGCTGCATCAGATAGCCAAGCAGGAGACAAAGATCTTTGGAGAGGCAGGAATGTCATGGGAGAGGCAGGATTAGGAGCATGCTTTACTCAGAAAATTATTTTCAAAGGCTGTGGACATTTAGACCTTCACCATCTCCCTAAGAGCAGTATGGCCTCTCCATGCCTTGAGATACTGAGGTACGACCTGCTGCTTTTGAGGTGTAATTCCCCATATGCATAAAGCACAGGCATTTTTCCTGCGCTGAAACAGGAAGGATATTCTGCAGCACCCAGCACTGATGTAACTGTGCCCACCATGCACAGCTGGTCCGCCACCACCCCTCCTGAGCCCACCCTCCAGCCCAAGTCCACCTAGCACTGGTCTGGTTTGCACCTGAACTCTGCTCCAGAGGGCTCTGGCAGGGGAAGAGTGTAGACCTAAAACCCCAATTCATTCATGCTGGCTAAAGGAAACCCAAGCTCAGCTCTCCCTAAGCACTGTGGAGATGTTGAACTTAAGTGATAAACTCCTGGCAATATGGACTGAAGAGGAGTCAGAAGTATTGTCACAGCTGGTAGCTGCCCAAGGGTCTGAGCATCGTCTCATAATGCAGCACAGAGTTTTGTCCTGGGGCAGAAGTGAGAGTAATTGTGAGCATTTTCTAAGAGTCACCCTGAGCTTTTACCTGCTGACATCAGGAGCCAAAGCTGCAGCATCAAACGAGGAGTGAGAATTCATGCTGCAGGCACCTTCCCCCTGTGTGCTGAAGAGACTTTCCTCTGGAGTAATATAAAACTCAAGGCTGATTATTCTCTGCTTTGGGAACCATCCCAATTAAAATGGTCTATCTGAAACTAAGCTATGAGCTTAAAGCCTTTCCATCTGGGTCCACAGCATGAGCTCTCCCTCACAAACACAGGTCCCAGGGAAGCTTTCCTGGCCAGGGGGGAGTACTGCTAAGAACAGTCGTAAAGATGGAGAAAGCCAGGGCTAAACTCGCCTCTGCCTTTGTGCCTGCAAAACGTCTAACTGCATGCATAAACACCTTGTTTGCGCAGGCAAATATGGATTTGAGATGCACAGCCAGGCTCCATGAAGTAATTTTACAGTCAGTATGTACGTGCCAACCTCTGAAAAGTTTGTCCTCAAACATGCTTTAGATTCCAGAGTTTATCCATCCAGGAGTCAAAGCAACTTCTGTCTTTGCACTTGTCATGAAGTGAGTGCCTCCTCGGCAGAAATGAGACAGAACCAATTTCAACCTTTCCTTCTTATTGGACTGGACTTGGGAAGCCTTAGAGCTGGAAATGCTGGTCACTCCAGGAGCTCAGCGCAGTCCTCAAGCGCTGGGCTGAAATGCCACTCTGACACACAGAACAGCCGAGGAGCTTTGAGAAGGTGACTTAAAACCTGCCTGGCCGGCCCAGGGCTCTGTCGGCAGCTGGAGACATGCAGGTATTCTGGTGGGACGTGCAGAAATGTCAGGTATCATAAGTCGTGTGTGCTGCAGGCTGGGGGACAGCAGGTCAGGCTGAGGATGAGGTGAAGGCTTTCTCCATCCCTCATTTTTAAAACCCCTTGTCATGCACAACCAGACTCTACCTGGGGTAAGACATTCCTAGAGTCATGAGAAGCCAGACCAGCAGGGGGGTATTTAAGTTAAACCTATACGGCGTGTTTTTGTCAAGTCCATACTTCTGTCCTTTGTGGTCTCCCCCTTCCCTTCTGTAACCTTCCTCCTGCTCTCACCATCCTCCGTTACACCAGGCTCACCAGTGAGGCTCACAGAGCCATAGGATGTATTTCTTCATTTCCCCTCCTAGTTTTCACAGAATCAAAGAATATTCATGGTTGGAAGGGACCTTTGCAATTGAGTCCAGCCCTTCCCCTCCCCAAAAAAAAAAAAGAAAAAGAAAAACACCACACCCACCCACAAACAGACACAACCCAACAATCTCGGGCATAAGAGCATGCCCTGAAGTGCCATGCCTACACGTTTCTTAAATATCTCCAGGGATGTTGACTCCACTATCTCCCTGGTCAGGCTGTTCAGAACCCAACCACCCTCTCAGTAAAGTAATTCTTCTTAATATCTAAACTAAGCCTCTCCTGCTCCAACTTCAGACCATTTCCTCTGGTCCTGTCATTATTCCCTCGGGAGAAGAGGCCAACATCCACCTCTCCACAACCTCCTTTCAGGTAGTTGTAGAGGGCAATGAGGTCCCCCCTCAACCTCCTCTTCTCCAAACTAAACATGCCCAGTTACCTCGGCCTCTCCTCATAGGACTTGTTCTCTAGACCCCTCTGGCTTGGTGGCAGTTTCCAGCTGCCTCAGAGAATCAAGAGACCAAGAACCTCTAATGAAGCTTGAGGTGTCCTTGCAGTGATGCTGCTGAGCCAAAGGCAGCAGCCTCCACAACCATGGAGGTTGTTGGGTGACAAAAGCCCCATCCTGAGGACCAGTGATCCAGCTCATGGCTGCTGTAGCGTAGCCTCACTGATTTCTGTGCAAACAGACCATGGCTTTTGACATAAAGGTCACACAAATACATGTACATTTTCCTGTGCTAAAAAAGAAGAGAAGAAAGAGACAGCAGATCGTAGCATGGACATGTAGTGTCAACGAGGTTATTGACACTGAGACACTGACATCATTGGAGCATGTTGGTTAGGATATTGTGCTCCGGATAACTAGCAAAAGGGATGGTAATAGCCATTGGTACAGCCTGTCCAGTCAATGTTAACATAAAGCCAAATTCAATAAAGCTGCTTTCTTCAGCATGACAAAAGCTTACATCAGGCAAGGCTTTAAACACTGAAAAGTAAAACACCCAGGATACAAGGGGCAGACAAATCTGTCTGCCCCGAGTTGTTCCATGGAGAGCCTGGGTCTGCTGCTCTGGACCAAGCACAGCTTCAGATCCCAGCTGGAGACCACAGTCAGCAGAGGGAACAGGGTCAGGCAGCCCAGAGAAGTCCTCACCCCCATGAAGTCAGTGGCACATCTGCCATTATTGTTAGTGGAAGCAGGATTTCACACTACTTATCCTAAAGGTTGTACACATTATTCACAACCAGACAGTGGAAATCCCCTCATTTATGTTTTCAGCTGCTGGGGCAATCCTGCCTGAAGCATCTAGAGACAGTTTGATCTCCAGAAAGTGCCAAACACCTCTGCTGGAACAGGGCCTCTAACAGGCCATCCTAAAATTAACACCACCCTGAAATTACTAACCACCATTTTCCATAACTCTTCTCAGATAGACTGCCCAGTTTGCAGTAAACGATCCAATTCTAGAGGAAACCAGCACATTTTTCTCCTTCCCTTGAAGATTGTACAGCCCGTGTTCAAACTGCAGCTGGTGGGAGTTTTCGCATTTAAAAATACACGTCCCCATCCTCTCTCACATACATGCACGGCTTGCGCGTGATGATCATTTATTAAAACTCCTCGCTCTGAGGCGAGTGACTGTTCCAGACAAATTGTTGCGGGAGAGCCGGCGACGGAGGAGGTGAGCGTATATCCACGCCATCGTCGGAGGTGTCTGCTGAGCTGTGCATGGCGGGTGGGCTTTCTCTCCCTCCTGGGCCCCCTCTTCTTGGAGCGGCGGTGGGAAGAACCCCGCTGGAGCCCCGTCGTGGTCCTTATGTTCTTCCTCCCAGTTGCCGTCTTATTTGCTCGCGTTATTCTGCCTCTTAGTTAATGACGAGCTCTGATGCGGTTAAACACTGACACAGCCAGTGATACTGACTACAGTGATATATTTTTATTATTTCTTTTGTGCAGCACTTCATTTGCAGTGGTTCATATTGTACCAGGAATCAGAGTTAAACACACTCCGGGGTCTCTTCTTCCTATTCACTGCATCCCATTAATGCATCCTGAAAGGGATTCTCACACGCACACACATTCCGTGGTTACTATTTTCTACCCTTTCTTCCCTTTACCAATCTGCATCTCTCCATCCTGCCGGGGGATTAGGGCCATTGTTGCTATTTAAAACAGCATCGCTTTGCTCTGTGCTCTGAAGGCTGGACGCTGGCCTGTCACTTTCCCACCTGCTTGGATAGTCTCTGCTTGGGGCTGAAATCCCTCATTATGTCCTTCACTTCAATGACACGGATCTGCCAGAGAATCAGGGCCATAAATAATAGCAGCCCGTGTGGTCCTGCATCTGCACGTACCAAATCAGCCTTTGAACCAATCCAGTTGGATCACTGAAATTGAGCAATGATGGCTTTGTCTCTACCACTGCATAGAGGGTGGGCTTGACTTCTCCTCTGTCTTACAGCATCAGCCCCAAACCACACAAACAGATGCAACTCCATTGACTGACCCCCATGTCTACTTCCAGCTGTGCTCACCCCAGTGCAAGACCTGGGATGGGAATGTGGGGGTTGAAAGGGTAAGAAAAGAGCAATCAAGAGAAAAGTTTAAGGCTTTTTATATACCTATACATCATATATATAAGATATGGGGAAGAAACCAGCTTCTGTGCAAGTTCAGCAAGAGAAACCTCTACCACCTGTGACTCCTCTCACATGTAGCTCCCTCCAGGCTGCACACAGAGGAAATGCAAATAGGGTCTGCCTCATCTTTATGCCACCTGAACATTAAGATGACAAGGCAATCTCTGGTTGCAAGACTAAAGCACCTCTCCATCCTTTTAGTGCTGTGGGAGCAGTTTAAGAGACAGATCTAGGTGCTTGGGTCCAGCCCATTATGTTCAATGGAGCTGCATCCGTTTGCAGCCATGCTATGTTTGACTCCTGTAAAACACATCGACATGGGGAATAAATGAGTTTCTATAGGTCGTGGAGTTGTACACAAATGCACAATGATCTCAGATCCATCTGCTCCCTAAGGCCTGCAAGTGAAATCTGCTTCCAATCTTATGTTTTATGCTTATTGCTGTCATGCTGTTTATACACCCGAATGCTGCACATTCTCGTTTTGTTTAACATAAACAACAACTATGCACCGTCTGCTGAAACTTTGTCAACTGCCTCTTCCTTCTGTCTGGATAATGAAAAGACACAATCTAACAAATGCATCTTATTCTAACTGTTTGCTTCCAGACATAATACATCAAGCCTGAACATAAGAAGCAAAGGGAAAAAACTAGATAGATTTGGTTTCAGTAGATGTAATTCAGCTCAGCTTCATGGAAGTCAGTAGGACACCACCAAGCAAACAACAGCCAAGAACCTAAACCAGTGCCGTGTCCTTTTCATTCCCATCCCAAAGCTTGCCAACATGCCAAACCAGAGTGGTCCACTCCTGGGTTTATGCGTCATGTACAGACATTGGATTTAATGGGACAAATTTCACTTTTAAGATACTAAAGCAAGACCTACATGTGGGACAGCCTTCCCACATCTGCACTGTTAGACCTTCCCCTGACATAACCAGCTGTACGCCACATGGGTCTTGTCCAGTGTAGTAATATAGGATACAGTGAACTTTTTAGCTATGGGATATTTGAAGATTTGAATGCATGTAGCTGTTCTGCCCCATGACACATCCAGTCAACACATCTGCAGTGGCCAACACCTCCAGGGGAGCTGGAGCTATTGTTCTTCACAGAGTCTCCATTATGTCCAAATGTGCTGGGCGCTGCGCTAGGCATTCAACTCCTCATAATTAGACTAAGCTGTGGTAATTCCTCTCTGAAAGTGAATTTTCTTCTAAATGAATGCTCTTATGATCACAGCCAGGATATGAGAAGTGATGTGCAAAACTATAAACCCAACTATCTGGCTATCATTTTCTCTTGGATACCCGAAATGCAAGAATGTCAGCCCATCCAAACAAAATGTCATTGCTGTTCCCTCAACAAAATGGCATCTAGTTCTTCAACTGAAGGTGTAGAACTTTCATGAGGAACAACAGAAAATACAGAGAACGAGAAAAGAGAGGAAGAAGAGACATTGATAAACTGATTTTAAACTCCCTATGTGCAGTGCTGTTATAAAACATATGTATCATCTTAGCTTCTGTCATGCTAACCGTGCCAAATTCAAGAGGGGAAAAAAAATCCACTAAAAAGCTCAGCAAAGCCCCATCCAAAAATACAGAGCATGAAAGCTTTTGATTATTTCTTTTTCTGTTTCTTAACTCACATAGCTGTATAGTTCCCTAAAATTATTTCTACCCTGCATTTCTACATCTTCTAATGGGTGAAATTTGCAAAAGGGCATGGATTTATGCACGTTTCCCTCTTTTACTTACCCACAACCTTCTTTCCTGTGGGATTTCCTATGAAGTTGCTCTCTGTTCTCAACATCCATCCCTTAAGTCTCAGGTTCCCCCCTGCTAGAGCCTGCCATTGTGGTATTTGTGAGTCCTAGCCCCAAAATCAGAGCATCCCTGTGACCAGAGATATTCACCTCAAGGACATAAAGATGCTCCCTGATGAGCAGGCAGCTGAGCATCAGTCAAATGCACACCTTCACTGAGGCAGGGTAAGAGCAAACGTGGTGCCCTGCTGCAGCAGCATCCCCAGTACCACCTCTGTGCAGGGATCCGGATTCCTGCTCCAACAGTGCACCGCACAAACCACTGGCTTTGGCTTACTGCAGCCTCCGGGCAGATTGCAGCAGAATTTAAAACAACCTCAATGGGTGCAAAACAAACAGCAACAGGCTGTCAAAATGTTTCGCAAATAGAAAAAGACTCAGGAGCGATGAGGAAAGCATCAGCAAAAAGTGTCACGGTAATAATTACTGTTATTGATATCTGCTAAATAATCAGTAAAAAAAATACAGCACTACACATAGCTCTTGTCTGAGCTGTTTGATCATTTCATTTCCATTTTTGAATAAAGAAAAGCTTATTTTGCTATTTCAGCTTCTGAACCAAGCCAAGACATATGCAGGGATACCACACAGAGAAAATAAAACACACACACATCCTCCACCAGAGACAACTCGACATTTTCCAAACCTAAAAAAAAATGCCGAAACCGTGAGTTTATTCTGAATGTGGGCGAGTTCCCATTTCACTGAGACAACTTTCTGGTGAAGATGGCTAAACAATCAACTTGAAAACTAAAGCCACTAAAAATCAGCTCACTGACGGATTTCTGAGGCCCTCGATCTGACATAACACACAATTCATCCATGCAGCTCACTGCTCTGCTACATCTCTACAAGCCACAGGTTCAAGGCAGGGTTGGACATTCCAATTACAAGAACAGCAAGAGCAATAAAAGCATGAAGTTAAAAAAGCCCTAGCAGTTCAGCAGGTATATAAACCCCCTTGCTTGGAGGGATGGGGGAAGGAGTAGGAGGCAAAACAAGGATTTGGTAGAAAAGTTTCTCTCAGAGTAAGTTATTCCACAACAGCAGGGTTTTTAGCAATGGCCTTGAATCAGAAAGGACTGGCCAGGTTGTGGGATGGGTTAATAGACTGGACATCCAGTTTGCTGTCTTCCACAAGAAATGCATATTCATCTCAAAAGGGAAAAAAAAACATAGCTGGAAGCCAGGAGCCTGAATGTCAGTCCTCCCGCTTCTATTTCCAGGTAGGTGTAAGTGTTGACCCTTCTTTTGGCTAAAACCTGTGTCTGCCAAGAGCACTAAGGAAGCTCATGGTGTTGATTTGGGCAGGCAGGGCCAGGCTGGGGGGAGGTTTCACACGGGATACGCTCACCAAGCTGCTAAGGTTTTCCAACCACTGGTGCTGTGCATGCACGTTCCCCATGCCCTGCATTTTGACCTCAAAATGAGGAAACGGTGAGGTCAGTTCCTGAGATGATGGCGATGGCCACGGGGCTGGAAAAGAAGCAATAGCAGAACTGATATTATCATAAAAGCTCTTGTTGAGGGCTGTGCTTGCTGGCAGCAGCACAGTTGTGTTGCTCACGTCTGGGAGTGCTGGGAATGATGAATTTTCTGCAATGAAAACTCAGCCTGAGCCAACGTGCAGAAGCAAGAGGGAGGGGTATAGGTCCAGTCTGGCAGCTGACTCACCTGGAGAAGACCTCGACTCACTGCCAGAGTCCACAGAGCAGAGGGTGGGATGGGATATATCAGACCCCTACGTGACAAAAAAGTACTTGGGGGGATAGATGCACTGAGACAAAGCAGCCCTGAGACAAAAGAGCCCAGCTCAGCCTTTCCCTGTGTGTTATGAGGAAGAAGAGGCTGACAGAGGTGAGCATGTGAGTGTGGAGAGGGGAAGGAAATGAATCGTGGGAGCCCTGGTGGAGTGAGCAGGCATCAGTTTGTTATCCGGGATGAAGCAATCGCTGAAAACTCCCCTGTGTTCATGGCATTTGTCACAATGAATATTTAATTAGGCCAAAGTGCACCTGACAGTTTGCAGACATGTCCGCCCTGCCAAGAAGCTGCCTGGGAGCCTCCATCAAGACAGGGGTGATGTACAAAGGAGTCTACAACCTCAGGCCACTATTTCCACACTAAGTCCCTCCTGTAGGCAGCTAGACCCTTGACTACCCACCTAAATACTTGACTTACTGGCCAGAAATGCTACAAGCCCCAAGTGAGTAGCCAAAACAGGAGCTCCCTTATGCCTGAGCATTCCCAAGACTTAGAAATACCTTTTTTTTTTGGCTGAAACAATGATATAGGTGGCTATTTAGGTGTGAAAGGTCTCTGTGAATATATGTCCGTAAACATGAAGTCTGGGAAACTGCTTGCTCTTAAAGAAAGGAGGAAAAGGAGGCTTTGGAGAGACCTTATTGCTCTCTTCAACCACCTGAAAGGAGGTTGTAGAGAGGTGGGGGTTGGTCTCTTCTCCCAAGTAATACGTGACAGGACAAGAGGAAATGGCCTCAAGTTATTCCAGGGGAGGTCTAGATTGGATATTAGGAAAAAAT
This sequence comes from Scolopax mira, assembly GCA_004320125.1. Lineage (NCBI taxonomy): Eukaryota > Metazoa > Chordata > Aves > Charadriiformes > Scolopacidae > Scolopax > Scolopax mira. The sequence continues at coordinate 240,161 of BJBW01000889.1, forward strand.
TCTTCACTGAATGGATTATTACGCATTGAAACAGGCTGATCGGAACATCAGTGGTTGGAAGTGGTTGAGTCACCATCCCTGGAGGTATTCAAAAGACAGGTAGATGTAGTGTATAGGATACGGTTTACTGATGGGTTTTGTCAGTGTTACATTGATGGTTGGACTAGATGATCTGAAAGGTCCCTTCCAACCTAGGCAATTCTATGATTCTATGATACTAAAGCCCTCAGAAAGCTTTATTACACTGAAAACCTCATTAGTCCTTCTGGTCCCACAGTGAGGAAGGTGACACTCTCTGCAGAGCCAAGGTTAACACTGTCCTGCAGAACTAGATGTGGCTATAGGGACCCAACATTAATATTTCCAATAGTCAGAATCCAAATCTGGTTTTGCCTCCAAGGCATTAATGACAGCTTTTCACATCCATCAGCAGCATCCAGCCTTTTCAAGCCAGGTTCTTCAGAAACATGAGTCCTCCTGCCGTCCTGAAACTGGGGAAAGCAAACAGCACCTGTCTGTATACAGCTAGATTGCATCTGCCAACGCCAGCCAGGCTGAATCTCAGGCCAAGGGCAGCCACCGTCCTGAGGACAGTGGACTTGAGGACTCTGCTGGGACCTGAGCATTATACTCAGAAAATCACTCATAGCACATCAGGATGGATAACTTGGCTCCAGGTGACTGGAATCACCCTCAGGGATCACCACTTTCAGACCAGCTTCCATAGAGGAGTAAATTTCAAGCTGCCCTTCTGCTTTCTCTTTCTGTTATTAGAGATGAAGAAGCACCTTCTTCAGTAAAGAAAAAAAAAATAAAAAATAGGTCTGATCTCTTTCTTTTGGGCTCACATCTTTCCCGTGAGCGTATAAGCCTCAATCATTGTGACATTTTCATTGATTCCAATGAAAGGACAAATTAAAAGCTGATCATTAATTCACAGGCTCCCTGTGCCCCTCTCCCACAGAGGAACATTGGTTTATTTATGTCAAATATTCACTTTGTGCTCCATTCCCAAATGTGCCATTAAGACCCAGAGTTTAAGAAAATTCAAGGGGTTTATTTGGGAATTACCTGGACTGCAATAGGTCCTGCTGGAGGCCTCCCTTCAGTCACCCTGTGATCACCATCCTAATGAGTTTCTATTTTTCCAAACATTTAACCCTATCATGCCCCTTCATGCCAGTTTGGCTCAGTTTTGAATTCACTGCAGGTTTCCAATGGAGGAAATCAGCCTTGGGACCCTTAGATTCAAGGGTCCTATCCCTTCCTCTTATCACCCATTAAGATATAATTTACTTTTCCATAGATGAGCCATTGGTTTGCAACCACCCCCAGCTTCCCTGCAGCATTAGGCCTGGCAGAGGGATGGCTTGAAAACTGCCTTTTCCTCAAAGAGTCAGCAGAAGACTCAGCCTAGCTGGGACTTCAGCAGATAACATGGACATGCAACCACATTGCAAACCACTCCAATAAATATGTCCAACAAGTATGAATCCTGACATAGGACAGCAGCTCATGCTCCAAAACATCTTGCTACCTGCAGCCTAACTGCTTACCAAGTCTTCTCTTGGTCAGCAAGGGGCAAAAAAAAGCCAGAGTGGGGAAAACCCCTGACTTGTTTGGCCTTGGAGGCTGCATCTGCTTGTGGACAGCCCCTCACACACTCCACCACTTTAGCACAACACTGTCTGAGCTCTTCCACCATGACTGCATCCACCATGAGTTGGACTAAGCCAACTAAACAGCATCATCTCTCCATCCCAGATCTTGAAACTCAGGCTATGGCTTTATTTTTGCACAAGTTTTCCAGGCAGAAAACATGATGTGTGTTAAAGACCCCAAAGCTGTAGCAGGAGGAGGTCAAATAGCTTTGACAAAGTCACAGAGGAAGTCAGGAGAAGAGCAGTTAAGAGAGGCCGTGGTCCATCTAAGGCATCTCAGCCCTGTGCATCAACCACAGATATCTTTCTGCTTATATCTCATTTTATTCTCTAAATGCTGGAGGCTGTTTAGTGTCCTTTTATTTCTTTTTTCTTTTTTTTTTTCCCTCTTTTTTCTGTTCAAATATTTTATTAGCTGCACTGAAAAGAGAGCTACAAACAGTAGGGGAGAATCTCTCATGGTCAGAATACAATGAAGCGCATAAGTGCGAGGGATTGCTCCTTACAATGCTTGAATCAAAGATAAACATAAAAAGAGCTACCTCCTTAGAGCATAAAACAGAGGAAGACACCATTCCCAAGAGAAAGCAGTAATGTCTTTAAAAAATAAACCAGTCACCTCAAAGGTCAGAGCAATGAAGAATATTTTTTCATCTGACAACTCACCTGAATTTCAAATCCAGGCAATTTGCTGGCAAACAGCTTTTGGCAACAAGGTTGGGATGTGGAACTCCCTGCAGACAGAGCCCCTCTTCCAAGAATGTCAAAGCACTCCACAGTCTTTAATTAAGGAAATTTCACAGCATCCCTAGATGCCGGATAGAATGTTCTTGTCCTTACAAATGACATCATGCCTGAACTAGGCTGACAGATCCCTCCTGGGCAGCCACAGGCACAGCGTGCCCCTCAGCCTCTGTTTTCCAGAGGCTGAATTGCCTCCCCAGGTTGGAGGCCACCATGGCAGCAAGTCCCAGCTGTGTTCCAGGAAAGTGGGCAGATTCATTCCCCAAAGCAGGGTTTGTCTTGGGTGCCTCCTGGCAGACTCTCTGAAGGGCAGGTAGAAGACAGCATTTTCAGTTGCTTTAGGAAACCGAGCACTCAAAATATTGAAGATCCTGAAACATGTAATCTCCTGAAATTAAGAGGCATGGAGACAGGGGCAGGCATTCTTAAATCAATAAGGCCAAGTAAAAAAAAACTGATGTCCCTCCATGGACTGCCAGTGCCCCAGGTGGACTCCAGCCAAAGCCCCCACTGCAGCACAGCACAGCATCCAGCAGCCCAACACATAGTTCACTTCTGCAAGCCCTGGCTCCTTACCTCTTCTGGGGTCCATATCAGCATCTCCAGGCCTTGAATTCAGCCACATACAAGTCATCCTTCAGCCCTTGGGCTGGGGTGAGCCTGTTCCCCAAGAGTACAGCTTTCGGAGGGAACTGCTGACCGCTAGCAGAGCTGTAAGAGGCTGAGGTCTTTACTCCGTGTGAACTTTCCAGCCAAGTTATCCAAGTGAGTGAGACACTGAGGAAAGGAAAAGCAAGCTTGAAGTGTCTTCAAAATGAATCCCCTCCTCTTCTGCCCACCTGCAGGGAAGGAGCAACACATTTCATACAACTCTGCCTCAAAAACCTCTACAACATCCCAAAATAAAGGCATTTTTATTCAGCTGTAGGGAAAAAGAGAAATGAACATCATAAGGGTTAAACCCCATGCTGAGATGGCATGATACCATGTGAAAACCACTACAGTGTGCTGAAAGCATCACGGTGCTTTTGGAGCCCACCTTGTTCATTGTCAGCCACTGGGGTGAATTATTGCTGTGTCCAGGGGAGATGGAGGGCTGCTGAATATTTATTGCCCTTTGAGAAAAGCTGCCCATTGCTGACTGGTCCTATACACCATGTCAGGGCTCTGACACTGTTGGTTGTACATGTCAAATTATTCTACACTTACACCTAGTGTATAATTCTGCAGCAGCCCTCCAGCAGGGTCTAGATGCTCGGCCTCTGTTGCTGCTACTGATAATTTTATTCAGCAAATAATGAAAAGTTGCAGGAATAAGCATGGCAGGGGACAGGCAGCTGCCCAGGAGGGGACACTGGGACATGCACAGCCTCAGCAGCACCAGCTTTTGGTGAGGAGGAGTACGTTTCAGGGAAAAAAGAGAGTGATCAGAGAGGAAGCAAGCATGATAAATAAAATGAGCATGCACAGAAGGACTGAAGCAAAGCAGAGCTCCTTTCACTGGTATTCCCCTAGCACCCGGAGGCAGACAAAAAGTTGGGGAGAAGAGGGTGGTGGTGTCTTTCAGTGACTAATCCTTTGAGGGAGAAAATCAAATTGATGTATTGCCCAGGGAAAATGGGAGCCCACCACCAGCACCAGAGGAATTTGATCGTAGGAGGGCTAAGTGAAGAAAATGCTTTTATTTTTCACTTGCTTTGAAGACATGTCTTTTCCTGAAAAAGGGAGGGAGATCCTGTTGTTATGTTACATCAGTGCTCTCCTGTGAAAGCCTTCTGCTGATATCCGTGACCTTGGGAACAGATCATTTGGCGTATGTCACAGCCAAGGAGAGCTCCCCTTGCTGGATACGAGCCAGACAGAGTTGGGTGCCCCATGGAGCCTTTGCGCTTTACATTTGGAGTCTGAGGAGGCTCAGCCTACACAGTTACCATGCAGTTATTTTGGACAACTAGCTGTCTTCTGTGGAAAGGGGACTGTCTCGTCTTGCTCCCAGAGCTGGAGCAGCCTTTGCTCTGTGATACATCCCCTGCCACCGTGGCACTTTTTTCTCAGTGTTCCATCCTTGTGTGTGCTACAATTTATTGTTTGTATTTCCACTAATATGTGATGGTTGAGGAGAAAAACACTCAGGTTTCACCAAGGTGTGTAAGAACTTTGGTGCAAGAACAGTTACTCTAGTTAGCACAAGAAACACACTGCTTTAGACAAGATGCAAGAAAACACCTATATATTTTCACCTGCCTCAATCTCCAGCTTTTAAAGCACAAGGCAGGCAGCAAAAGATAACCTTTAGCAGTTGCTGGCCTGCCTGGGAAACAACTCTATTTCCACCTGGTGCCAGCAGAAAGCTGCTTCTGAACCTCTCTCTTGCAATACAGACAAGAAACACAACAGAAACTGAACCAGCACCGAGATGTGGTCTAAGGGCTGAGGTCCAACATGTGCTCAAGAAGGAGTAAAAGAGTTGTTTGGCTGCAATGTCACTGGACTGATAAGAGTCCATGAAAATGGCTGCAAAGATAATTCAAGCCATCCCACCAGACCACTCATCTCACTCCCCATGCTTCTTTACCCTCAAGAGATAAGGAAAGAAAAAACAGTTTAACTATTTCTGGCAAATTTAAGCCAGTTCACCAGACCACTCATCTCTTTCACCACGCTTTACCCTCAACAGATGGGGAAAGAAAGAACAGTTTAACTATTTCTGTCAAATTCATGGCTTTTGTGAGATCTTTAGCAGCCCAACAGGCCAAGCACAGGCAACTCTTACCCCTGGCTAAAACGTAAAGCCACCGCAAGTGAGACTTGCTCCTCGCATACCCCAAGACTAGCTTTTCATGCAAGCTCTCTGCTGAGTGTTAGGTCTCAATAATGAATAAATTGTCTTTGTGCCCTTTCCATGCGGATACACCCAACCAGGATAAAGAGAGCCACTGGGCCAGAAGTTTTCATATTCTGGCTCAAAATTCAGTTTTGTTTAAGTGGGTCCATTTTAAAGGCAACCTGGGACCCAGCACATGTCACGGGTACATTTTTAGTGATGGCATCACTGTTTGCAAAGAGCACTGGGGAGACCTGGCCACAAAAGATGCATTCACCTGATGGCAAGGCTGCCCAATATCAAAAGCGAACCAGCCCCCAAGAGGCAGCAAACTCGGTTGCCGGAGGCCACCCATTCAGGCTGCTCCAGGCAGCCGGGTTCCCAAGCAAACAAGCGCAGGGCTGGGGGAGTCGAAAGGATTTTACACGGTTCATGTGCCAGACACAGCCCAGAAAGGTCAATCAGTTTTGCAGCAGGAGCCGAAGGCGAGGGAAAACTGCAGCTGATTAGGAGGAAGGGGGGGTGGGGTGGGGGGGACGGGGAGAAGGAATCTGTGCCCGTGCCAAAACCTTTGTAAACAAACTTCACTGCAATGTTGCAGATGAAAGAGCAGCGCCTGGCGAGCGGGATCCAGTTCTTAGGCATAAATCAGGAGCCGCTCCAGCAAAATCAAGGAAGTCATGCTGGCATAAGCGGGAGAAGAATCACCCCCCCTCTGCTCTCAAACAATAGCCCTGGGCCCCCAAACACAATTCCCCCCCCTCCCACCGAGGAGCAGCTCGCTTGGGTGGTAGCACAGCCGAGCGCCGACAGTGTCGGAGGAGAGTCCAGCCCCCAAACTCTGGTCCCTGCCTGGGTTTGGGAAGGGAAGATGCATCCCATCCACCCAGCTGCAGCCAGTCCAGGAGGAGAGAGTGGCGGTTCCACCTCCAGCTTCTGTATTTCTTTTGTTCCTTCCTCCCAGTGGGTCTCCATCACACACGGGCGGCTGCTCCCCCTGCAAGGCAGAGGGCAGTTGTCCCGAAAGGAGATGAGCAGTGGCACGGACCGCAGCTCGCTGACAACACACTGAGCCACAAGCCACATTTTACACCCTTTTACAATAAATATTAGCTGGAGGGGCCACTGCTTTTCCCACTCTCCCGCTAGCGAGGCCTCTTATTGTTTACTCTCCCCAGCAGTCCAGGCGCTCTTGTTAATGTGCTGTGATTGAGTACTTTGGAGAGGACGGGTTTGGGGTTAGCTCCCGGCTCCCTTTGGAGAGCTGTTTACTCTTTAGTGGTGCCTATGGCCCGCTGAAGACAGTGCTCCTTCACCCCTGCTGGGTCCATCTGCTTTGTCTGCCTGTTTTCCTGCTGCCACCGGCAGGCAGCTGGCCTGCGCATTTCAGCTAGCTATTCCTAAACCCCTGGAGGAAAAAAATAAAATTAACCCCGTAAAGAAGGGGGCTGGGGAAGGATGGGGAGGAAGGAGAGAGCGGAGCAGATCTGCTTCCCAATACCGCTCCCCCTTGGCAGCCACCGGCTGTCCTCCTGCCCCAGCAAAGCCTGCAAGGAAAGGCACCGGCACGGGGCCAAGGCCTGGCTGACATCAGGACGCTGCTGGTACCGGGTGAGGATTTGGATGTGAGTTTTGTCTTGGTTTTTTGCTTTTTACCTGGAGCAAACAGCACACAATAAGACAGCTTTGGCTCTTTTTGGGTCCTGATGTCTCTTCAGATCCCATTTCTCCTGGTCTTGATGTTGCACCATTGGTCTTTGCTGGTTCCCTAGCTCCCAATGCCCCTCAGCCACATCTGACCCAAGCCACTTGCAGACACAGTCCCTACCCTTCCCCGCCACACAGTCCAAAGCATGACTATCCAGACACCACAATCACAGCCATGGGGCCAGGTCTGCTACCCCACACTGTAACCCTGCCTGTGCCTCTGTCATCATTCTGACAAAATGCTGCATGATGGTCACAAGCAGTGGACTCTGGGAACCCACATTTTGTCTCAGGGCTCCCAAAAATGTATAAGATGACCTGTGACCAGAGCCACAGCTGTTAAGAGCTGTGGTATCACAGTCCTTGAGATATCCTGATTGATGCCTTTTGAAGATCTGGCTCTGCATCCTCCTGTAAACCAGAGCCTTAGCCATTCAGTTGAGGGCCAAGGTGTCTCTGGGGTCTATAGCATCACTGGGCACACCAGTGCTCCCAGTCTCCCCAGGAGCACACATGGACAGCAGGCTCAGGGGTCACCCACTGACCCACGAGGACTCTCTAGGGCAGAGCCAAGAATCACATGGAGTCACCAGCTATATCCTGACCCTGCAGGGAATGAAGGAGACATCTGGCATAAAGCTGCAGCATTGCTGGGAGGGCAAAGGGCCTGACCTTTGAGTCTGGTGAGGGGCCGGGCTCCAGGCTTGTTCCTCCAACCACCACAGCCTCTGCTACCAAACACTTTGGTCTACCCCAAAACCCTCTGAGAGAGTGCTTAATTCTGCATGGACTGACCTGATTTGGGAAGTATTTAGCTACCAAAAGGTACATATGATAAGCGAGATAATGGGTCAATAGGCTGGGTGTATGCAGGTGAGATGTGAACCCATCCGCACTCCTACCATGCAAGCACAGCAACAGTGTGTAGAAACGTATGCATGCCTGTGTTTCATGGATATATGTATGGTCCCACAGTGCTCACCAGCTGGGGGTTACCCTCGTGGAGTTTGCCCCAAAACCCCCCAGCTCAGAGTGGAAACTGGGGCTGTTCCTGGTTTACCTTTGTCCTCCTGCAGATCTGCAGGCGTAAACGCATCTGCTCCTCTTCACACACAACGCTGCCGGCTAATAGGAAAAGTAAGTGGAACCAGAAGTTAGCTACAGTTGTCAAGCCAATATTATATGCTGGGGAAACCAGCAAGAGTCGCTAATCTCCAGGGAAAACTGCAAGCCCCCATGCACGCAGCCTCCTATGGATAAATAGGTATATAGGATGCAGCATCCCCCAGAGACCTCAGATACTAAGCCTGCTCCCTGGGGAGTCTTCAAAGCATCTTTTCTTCTCCTCCACGCCACCCACTGAATCTGTTGAAGGCAGCAGCTTTCGCCACTGCTGGGTGACACCTCTCCCGTGCCAGCCCTGGGGGGGGGGGGGCGGGGGCAGCGCGGCGCTTGGCACAGGTAGAGCGGGTGCCAGCTGCAGAGCGGCGGGGAAGCTCGCCTCCAGATCGCACACGTGTGCGCACCGCTGCGCGCTGGAGCTGCAGCCGAACCCCTCTGCAAAGCATCCCCCCTCCCTCCTCCTTCCCCAGCCATGCCCCCTCCGCATGGGCAGCTGGGCCAGCAAAGCCGCATCGCCTGCCTGACACGTTTCCCCTTCCATCCCTCTCTCCAGGCTCTCGCTGACATTAAAGAGAGATGCTTCGGTGCCTTCCACAGAAAATAGGTACCCCTCATTGTTCAAGGCTGTATTTATAATAGTCAAAGCCTCCGTAAATTACAATTACGTGGATGTTCTGCCATTGGTCTGGGTCCATTAGAGACACTTATTTTTCTCACCCTCATTTCCTCTCTCCTCTTTCAAGTAATAGGCTTTGCCGGTGCCGGTTCCATACTGCTGCCCATTGGAAATAGCTGCAGGCAGGAGAGGCTGAGGATATTCACTCCCCAAAGCCTTTGACTGTACAGCAAGGAAAGAAAATGCCACCTGCTACCTGATGGGGACTAATTTCCTACTAGGAAAAACTGGTTGCTAAACATCTGGCCTGACAGGCTAGCGAGATGATTTCCAGCAGAGCTGGAGAAGGCAGCAGAATATGCAAGTGCTGGACTGGAGACCCTGGCCACAGTTCAGCAGCACCAGGCTGCCTGTGGCGATAGCAACAACAACAACAAAACTGATTTATCCTAAACCTCTGGTTACCAGAATCCTCTGCAAACTGTGCAGGGAGCACAACACTGCCTTTATGTAGGGGAATACACCACCACAAACAGCATTTTGTGCAAATCGGGACCTCAAGCTGCAGGGAACCACAGGAGTTCAGCCTGTTCCCACCTACCATGTCCATGTGCCTTGATTTTCCACTGTTCCCCTGTATCTGATACACTATCAGCCTCTCATACCCTGACTGAGATGCAATAAACCACTGACATGGGGAGGAGGTACTCTGAATTTTCCTTCTTCCCTCTGCAGCCCTTGGAGTGCTGACAACTTAGCAGGGTTACTGGTTCCCTTCCAGTATGGGATTTGGGTTCCTACTTTCACCCCAGACTTTCTCCAGGCTGCTTCTGGGAGCCCTGGACAGTTGTCTGACTGCACACAGCAAAAGACACCCAAGCAGCCAAGGATACAGGAACTGAGATGATGAAATAGCCTAGAAAGAAAACACAACTTTTGGATTTTGGGGAGTGTGAGACATTTCCAAAAGTGAATCCAAAACTTACCTACGGAATCTTTCACACAAGAGAGCTGGAAGCAGACCTAGATGCTAGAATTCTCCTTTCCTGGGGGAAAGGAGAGAAACTTCAGTTTTGAAATGGTGGGTAAGTATCCAGGGAACATAGAACAGTCAGTGCTGGGACATACCAGAAAACTGCAGCATATGACTGTGTGCAGACCCCATAGCATCGTGGCAGTCTGTATTTTGCAATGTGGCTTCACATTGAGAAGTGAATTATCTTAAATTATGAATTATTTTTTTGTAAGCAGTAGGTTGTGAGGAAACACTTTAGAAGGGAGAAGAAGAAACTTGGGCAGAAGACTGAACTGCAACACTAAGAGGTGCTCCTGGTGTCTCCTGTCATGTACAGAGCTCCGTTATCTTCCCTAAGGCACAGCATTGTAACTAGACATAACCTCTGTCCAAACTTCATAGACTGATGTGATTTTGCTCTTTTTTTTTTTTGGTATTTGGATGAATCTGAATGAGCTTTTTTAGCAGTCTGACAACAGAGGCTTGGCATTGTCACCATGAAGCATGAGAAGAACCATGAGCCAGGTTTGGAAATCATGAGATTGGCTTGAAAAGCAAAGATATTTTTTTTTATTTTTGCATCTGTTTAGAAACAATACACATTCTTTGTGTTCAGTTCCAGTTCTTTGAAATGTCAGGGTCCAGGCTTTTAAGGAAATTTATCTTTTTCAGCCAGAAGGAATAAGAACTACTTTTTTTTTTCTTGTTAGATTCTTGTGTGGTTGCATGACACTAAAGTCCAGGCTTTGGGGTGGGGGAAGAAAGCTCCCAGCAACTTTCATGGGGCTCACTGTCAAATTAATCAGTGAGATGGCTGGTCACTGGCATGCATATAAATGCACGCCCAACTCCTGCTCCCACCACATGTGCATGTCCACTCGCATCCCCGGGCTGCGTGGCTGCACGAGCCAAGAGCACCTACCAGCTGCAAGCAAATACAGCGTACATGAAAATCGGGGTCTACCTTCCTATTTGCCTGCAGCGCACAATAAGTGAGGTTCTCCCCCTTCCCACTGCAAACTTTTGCTAAGGTTCAGCAGATCCAAGCCTTTGGAAGTGAGCACCCAACAAGGTTGTTCAACAGTTTCAAACACGAGGTGGTGAAAATCTTCTAGTTGCTTCGATGCAAGTCTCGTAGCTGAGCATCCTCACAATGAAATGCATTGGGTCGTGCAAAAAATAAACCCGAACCATATCTCTGCTTGAGATAAACCCCACTGTTCTGGTGTTAGGCACATCTGGTGCAAGCAAGACCAGAGTCAGGCCCTTTATCAAAGAAATGGGCAGTTTTTCCCAAGTCTTGCTGTAAAAAAAAGGGCCATCAGTTTGCATTAAAAAGACGATGCAAACTTCGTATGAAGCATTCAGCCATGGAAACGTGCTTATGCGGCTCCTGGGATCCCTTTCTTTTCATCAGAATTCACATAAAAAGCCCTCTCTCTGCTTCCCGTGTCAGCATTAACTCTTCCAAAATGATTGGCATCAAAGGTAGCTAACAGTCCCTCCTGACAAAAGCCAGCCCCCCCTCCCCCCGGCAGCCCCTCACCCGCCACCGTCCCACTCCCCACCACTGACAGGTCCCATTGTGCCTCCCTCCCAAAGCAGCTGCTCCATGAACAAAGACATCAAGGGGCTGGGGCTGGTGGAAGTGGTGGAAGGAAAGACAAGCAAAGGAGAGAAGTGGAGCCCAAGGGTAGGGAGCAACAGCCATTGACTGACGAGCGCCCTCAGGAACACATGAAAAGCAGCTAAATCCTAAAGGTTTTCTGCAGATGTACCTGCACGGGCATTTCTGCCTCTGATTATCCACTGCACTGGGCTTCCAATAGCATCGAAATCGCAAAGTTAATTGCACTGTAAAAGTAACAGCCTATGAAATTTTTAATGGAGCAGATTGCACTCGTAATTTTTTTCCTCTGTGGTTCAATATACTTCAATATCTTTTCTCTCTTGCAGATTCAGGCTGACAGTGGATTTATGCAATTGCCTTCTTCCACACCATAAAGACTGAACCACAGGACAGTATTGGTCCATTTTCCAACTGGATGCAGGCAGCCAAGAGCCACAGCTGGATATTCAAACATTTTGAGGAAAAACTAAAAATACATCCTCACCACCAAGTTACCAATACATCAATACATGGAGCAATCACTTATCACCAGTCACAGAATTTTGGCATCCCTCTGCCATGGCACAGCACAGAGTGAAGACAAGAGACAGTGTCCCTCACACAGGAAGACACAGCTACTGGGCTTCTACTGCCCCTCCGGCGATAATATAACTGGGAAAAGGAAAAGCAGAAAATATTTGAAGAGTTAGTGATGGGGATGTAAGTAAAGCAGCATTTAAAGTAGGATAAGTTCTAAAGGCAACATGGACCACTGAGCTAGAATTCAGTAATACGAATACTAGTGGGAGTCAATCTCAAAGGAAGACTGCAGGCATCAGGCATGTTTCTGCATACCATTTAGGTCCAAAGCTGTCACATATTACAACCTCTTCCAAGCCCCAAAGCTGAAAAGAACCTGCCATTGGCAGGTTTGTGTCTTGCAGTTGCACCTCTTGAGCAGAAACGGACTGTCCTCTGTTGATGTTGATGTCCGAGTAAGAGACATCCAGCTACGATCAGATCCTACAGATCCATCTTACCCACTGACACCTTTATGCAATTGAGGATATAAGCATCCATCTCCCTCTGAAGTCCATCACGCATCCAGGAACTGGGCATTAAGTTGCCCAAGTCCCTCAAGGAACACACTCCATGTTCAGTGCTTACCTAATGCATATGAAAGGCAACATGTCCTGCACCAAGCACAGCACTCAGGGTCATGAGTACAAAAACATGGCTAATGGGGGAGAAGGAGGAAAAGAATAAGGTAATGTACTTAAAGGGAGTCTACAGGAAAGATGGGGAGAAACTCTTTATCAAGGAGAGTCAACATAGGATGGAGGATAATGATTTTAAACTGAAAGAGGGTTAATTTAGATTAGATATTAGGAAGAAATTCTTTACTGTGAGAGTGGTGAGACACTGGAACACGTTGCCCAGAAAAGCTGTGGATGCCTCATCTCTGGAGGTGTTCAAGGCCAGGCTGGATGGGGCTTTGAGCAACCTGATCTAGTGGAGGTATCCCTGCCCATGGCAGGGGGGTTGGAACTAGATGGTCTCTAAGGTCCATTCCAGCCCAAACCATTCTATGATGTATTAGAGCTCTGCAGAAGGAGCAGGGAGAGCCAAGCAGCACAGAGATCCACAGATGCTTTTCATAAGACATTAAGACTCTCAGCTGTTTCATATCAATATCATGAAATTCCTATTCCCTCAGAGATAACAAAATGGTCCATTTTCCATGCCACCTCAGAAAATTCCTGGGTGAAAATTCCAGCTCCAGCCAGTCCTAAATATTGCCAGAAGGCTGTGAAGTGTCTACAGACCACAGCTTCACTAGGCTAATTCCCATTAGAAGAGATGGGATCCCCCCAGTGGAGTGTGTGGCATGAGATAAAGAGCACAAGAAAGAGCAAACAGAATAAATGGAGAAATATGGCCACACCCCAAAATTAAGAAGCACCTCAAGGTGCCAAAAATAGCTTGATTTCCTGAGGCCACCGTAAAAATGATCAGGCACAGCCTGCACTGAACAAATCATCGTTAGATGAAGAAATGACCCATGCTCCACTGATGCCACCCACTTTCACATCTGCAGAGAGTATCAATTTTAACAGCATTAGCGGGAAATTTGTGTTGTAACTCACCCAAACACACACACGATTTAGATACATTCTAATAGACAGCTCTGGCCTATGACATTCCTGCAGGTCAGAATTAAAATAAAAGGCAGAGACGAGGCGTGCACCCCTGGTTAGGCCGTTGGCTGGCTCGGCACAGAGGCAGCCTGCAGTTAATCAGCCTTCTTTCTCCACTAACTGTCACTGCAAACAAAGGAATTAGCAGAAGGTCTGTAGGGAGCATTGAGATAATTTGGCTGGCTAAAGAAAAGAGAAAGAAAAGAAAAGCAAAACAAAATTACTGAGAAATTTACTTGCACTGACCTCTCCATAAATATTTAGATATAATCATCATTACCTTGGAGTAAATTAAGTTATAAACAGTCTCCACAATTGCACATGATGAATGCGTATCGGCATCAGAGAGCACTTTATTGCAAGTTAATGTGGAAACAGAGCACCTCGATCAATCAGGATGCAGAAATGCTGTCTGATGATATCAGCCTATCTCAACTTATTCATACTGGACACTGCACACTCGCTCACCCACTCATCCCGCCCTCTTTTCTTATTAGATTAACAAATACAGATCGAACCGTGGTAGATGGTAAGACGTATGTTTGTGGAGCTGGGATAATGAGGGATGAACAGTACGTGTCCTTGGTCGTGATAGTGGTATTTTTTAGACTACAGTAACATCTACAGCAGCTGAGGATATGGTCCCCCTGTGCTGAGCTGTGTGTACAAACACAGCCAAAAGCCATCTGGGTAGGATTCATCCAGACACAGACATCCACCACAGGGACGTTGAGCTAATCACCGTCAGCTTCTTTCACAGCCAGCCAAAAGAAATCGGCACTTTCTGAGCACAACTTTCCAGGTCTATTTCAGACGTCTAGTTTAAGAAGAAATGAATCATGCCCTGGACTCCTTCAACTGCCTTGGCTTGATCTCCACAGACCCTTCAGGAGCCCTGGGTGACTACTACTGAAGTCAGCGTCTACACCACAGATGCCAATTTGATGAGACGAGTCCCATCCGCTTCGACCAAAAGACTTGAGGGCTTAAGAAAAACAGACAAATACATGGTAATAGTATCTGAACTGCACTTTTTGGATGTGAAACCTATCTAGCCTCACAGAGCTGATGACTTCTTTGGCTGTAGAGCTTGGCCATTGAAGAGGAGAGCAGATGAGGGAGCATATTGCAGAGACTTGTGCTGCTCACACTTCGCCTTCAGAGTGAGATATGAGAGATCATGAGCTTTGCCTTCCCTTCAAGCCATGGAGGCTCATTCCTTGCCCTGTCTGGCCTTTCACCTCAAGCTCCTGCCAAACCCAAGCTGAGGTAGTCATAGAATCATAGAATGGTTTGGGTTGGAAGGGACCTTAGAGACCATCTAGTTCCAACCCCCCTGCCATGGGCAGGGACACCTCCCACCAGACCAGGTTGCTCAAAGCCCCATCCAGTCTGGCCTTGAACACCTCCAGGGGTGGGGTATCCATGACTTCCCTGGGCAACCTGTTCCAGTGCCTCACCACTCTTACAGGAAAGAATTTCTTTCTAGTATCTAATCTAANNTATAGGCTCCCTTAAAATATTGAAAGGCAGTTATAATGCCTCCCCAGAGCCCTCTCTTCTCCAGGTTGAACAACCCCAGCTCTCTCAACCTGTCTTCATAGGAGAGGTGCTCCAGCCCTCTGATCATCTTTGTGACCTTCTGCTGGACACAGTACTCCAGGTGGGGTCTCATGAGTGCAGAGTAGAGGGGTCACAAGTGCATAGAAGGTTATCCAGTGAGCTCTGTCATAGCGATGCCAGGTAAGGACAGGCTTTAGGAATTGGCTTCTTCATGACGCCTACCAATCATCACCCATACCTCACTAATGCATCCAAAACTTGGACACGCTACTTGGACACAAGACAAAAAAGGGTGTTCCATGCTGTAAAGGAAGGAAGGAAGGTGGTCTAATGAGACAACCAATGATGAAAGTGTTTCTAAAAAAAGGAGCATGATCAGAGATTTTATTAAGGCTGATGACTTCAGCAAGGTAGTGAATCTTGCAAGAGAACAAGGACTTTAAATGGAGGGTACGTGTGCCTAAACCTCTTAAGAAAGTCAGTGAAATAGGCCCTAATACTGTGAAGCGCAGGACTTGGGTTAATTTAAGACATCAGTGCCTCACGCTGTGCTAATGGTCTTAGGAAAAACTGTCTTCATCCAGTTTTTCACTTCAGGATTTTCCCCTATGGAGAAAACTTTAATATGCCCCTTCCAACCTAAACAATTCTATGATTCTACACATTTTTCCACAAAAACTTGGACATACAGTTCACAGTGATGCTCAACTTCATTTTACCATTGAAAGCAACAACAACAACAACAGACGACTCAACAGGTGAAAAGTGCCAGACAGAGAAAATAATTAAAATGCAAGCCAAGTGGGCTGAGAAGATCCTTCTCGTGAGCAGGTATTTATAGCAAGAGGTGAAAGAGAGACAACGTAGCACTGTCTCTATCCTGTTACAAGGTGAAATAAAAATATTTCTCTTCTTACTCTCCTTGGATGTAGCCTAGAGTAAAAGAAATCTCACAGCCTGTAGCTGTCTTGTTCCCTAAGCTATGGGACCTTTCAAAAAGAGGTATCACAGATGCCTTTGCCACTTTTGCACCAGCCCTGTCAGTTTTTCTGACAAGACGCTATCTTCTGTCAATGCCTCCCTCAGTGCTACAACACTGACCCGTAATCTGATAATTGCCAGGCCCAGTAAATTATTGCAATTAAGCCCACTTCCCAGCTGCAGCCAAGGACAGCCCCCGACGGGGCTCCTTCTGCCTCAACACAACCCAGCAGAGCGATGAAGCCCGTTTTGCCAAATGGTCTCTCATCCTTACCAAGCCCTAGTCTGAAGGGAAAGAAAGAAATCACTAAATCTTTCAAAACAAGGCAAAGTTTTCTATAGATACCGAAAAAATCTATTGACGGGCTCAGATCAAGGGCTTTTTAATTGAGTGAAGAACGTTAATTACTAAATCTACTGACTTCTAAACACAGCAAGACCTAGGGCTTTGGATTACCATTGTGCAAGGACAAAGCAGCTTTCAAGGTCTAGAGAGCATTTCCCCTTTGCTGCTTTACCCACAAAACACCAAAAGCTCTTGCAGCTAATTGTGGAGATATTTGATGGCACTGTGGCAATCAGACATTGCTTCTCTTTAGCTCAGGGAAGCGTTCAAAGGAGTCATCAGGGATGGTTATCTCTGAAAGGTGAAGAAGCCTGAAAAAAACACAAGGTGTTATTAGAAAAACAGAAAGATCAAAGTTAAAAGCATTTGGATGGATAAAATGGTTGCAAAGATTATTACTTCTTAACATATAAATTACTCAAATTGCTCCCATCTGTCTGCTTCCATAGCCATATGAAAGAGGAGACCAAAGGCTTAGCTCCCAATACATTAAATCCTAATAAATCCACCCATGTTTTAAGTTGTAATACATGGAGCGCTTTTCCTGGAAAAAATGGTCTGCAGACCAGCAGCAAAGGCTTTAAAACATGTTTGCTATGGAATCAGAGAAAGAAGGGATCAAACTGCAGCAGCTCAGCAGTGAAGGATTGCTGGAAAAGCAGAAACTAAAAATGTAATAACAGGAAGATGAAGACGGGAGGAAGCAGCTTACCAAAGGGAACAGCCTTGCTGGAGAAAGGCAGCAGAGTTTATGGCCCCACTCTTCATTAGCTGAGGAAGTCAATGCAGGCTTCTGGGGGGAAAAATATAGGAAAGGAAATAAAGGAAATATAGGAAAGGAGTTTAAGATCATTTTAATGGTTTAAAGACAAATTCATAGCAGACCTGAATCGTGTCTGGGGATCCTACCTCTATTTCTAAAGTTCCCTGATGTTTTCCCATGAAAGGACGCCTGGGAGGCTGACAAACACCATGTATCTCCCACGTCACCCTGCTAGCTCATGAGATCCCTCCAGCAGCACCCAGCAAGTGTCCAAACCCTCCTCCACTTTCACGGGTCCTGACCCACTTTTTAGAGAACAGGGGAGCCCTTTCCCCAGTCAGTCACTGCAGCAGCAGATGACACACCATCATGATATTCCTATGAGCCTCATTTCCCTGCCTAGAGACAACACTTTGGCCAAACTATGTCTTTGTGAAGCAGGGACAGTGCAGGGAAACATTTCCTCATCCCACCTTGGAAGCCAGCTGCAATTTTTGACCAGATGTGCAAAATAGGAGAATGCTGGGAGTGTACAAGGAGGCTGGGGAGAGAGAATAGAGGGGGTTTATCCACGCTGTCACACACATACACCACCAGAGAGCTTTCCTGTGAGGAACAGGGTGATATTTTGGAGAGGTTTTAGCACCCAAGGAGAGCCACAAATTACCCATTATCAATGGGCAGCTTCTGTCTAAGTGCAGCAACGTCCAGTTGAACACAGTTTGTCCAACTGTCCAAGAGAGGCCAGGAGTATCCTGACATGAAATCAGGGATGTGGGTAGATGAGGGCCATGTTTCAGCATCCAACTGTGGATGACGGCAGCCTGGCAATCATTAACAGCCTCAAATGGTGAGAAAACCTTTGCATTTTACTTCATAGACCACTGATAGAGTGGGGCACTTGGCAGGATACTTGCCCATATTTCCTTGCATGGCCACAGGGGATTAGGTCCCTGGTTCCTGCAAGGTCAGCATTTACAGAGCACAGGGAACAACATGGCAGTCCCAGAGTGACACCTGTCCTAGATGTAGCTCTTGCAGCAAACCATTTTTACCCTGATAAAGTCAAGCCCAAAGCAAGATACCTCCTAAGTTATGGACAATTTTCAGCCTCTGGTGGCATAGTGGCACATCACCAAGACACAGAGTCATTATTTTGTTTAAATTCTTCTTACAGGGATTTATTTTCTTGACCAGAAGAACAGGCACTGGCACAGCAAAAGGTTCTGCTGGCCTGCTTAGCATAAGCTAGAGTTAAAACAGAGGCAGTATTTCCTACATCGGCTCACTGCTTCAAATCTTACCTGACATCCTGCATCATGTATGAGACATCTGCGCTACACGCTGGTGGAACAAATCTGTCAGCAGAATGAACGTGCAGGGACAAATCCATCCCTGTTGCAACAGCAATGGTGTTAACCCAGGGGACCGCTTTTGGCCTGCTAGAGTCAAATGGGATTCAGAGCAAGTAGGTCCCTATATGCATCTTGTAAGAGAAATGAATGACTAAAATAGCATTAGTGGAAGCAGGAGTGCCTGTTCAGTATGCTGAGATACGCTGGCTTGACTGCGGCTGTGGCAGTCACACTACGTTTGGATTCAAATTAACACTGATCAGTTATGCCCCATACAAATCCAACCCTTAGTTAAAAAAAATAATAATAATAAAAAAAACTTCTTAAAACCTATCTTGTGTTATGCCTTCAGGGCAAATTTGCTTTTATGAGCATGAATAATTCATGCATGTTCATTTATTATTAATTAATATTCCATGAACATGCATGGTTTATTCACCCAAACAAAGCACTGCACCCCACACACTCTCCCTGCAACCTGGCATTAGCTACTCCCCTCAGCCTGGCTGACCAAGGAAGGCATTTATCAGTATTGTTTATCACCTTTTTCTTCTCAGAAGATACTGAGAACATTTTGACCCTTCTTGCTAGTCACTGGCTTCCTCCATTTCCAGGGCTGAAACAGGGAAATTCAACTCTCCTGAGCTTAAACATATTGAAGAAGTTGAAAATGCAGTTGCAAGAGGGAGGTAAGAGGAGGAGTGTGACTTTTTTTGGTGGGTTGTGCCAGCCTGCACCCATTTCTGTTTTGGAAAAGCAACACCAGACGCCCTGAGAAATGCTGGTCTCCCTAGGTGATCATGTGGGTCACTGGTCAGAGGGGCTGTTGAGGGGACTCATTTCTCCTTTGGTGCCATGTCACCAACACCCACATCACACATCAGCATTTCCCACATGGAAGTATCTCAAACCAGAGAGCCTTCATTGCTCATGGTGGAGCTCATGCCAACCACATTTCCTCATTGTGCAGGCAGTTTGCTGAGGTCACACAGAGATTCCCCAGCAGATCCAAGAAACTAATGAAAAGCTCTTCCGTCTCAATATAGATCCTTCTGTACACCAACTCCAGCATCAGTCCAGACCATGGTGAGCAGCTGGAATTTTCTTCTCAGCATCCATCTTCAGAAGAATCCATGCTTGTTGCATTTGCTCCCAGTCCTGAATCTGCCCCCAACACATGAGCAATGCCTGTAGAGCCAGCAAAAATCACAGCCCACCACCATTTGTAGGCAGCTCCAGAGGAACTTCAGCTGAGCCCCTTCAACCAAAGTCAGACCTGCCACTCATAGCTGTCAGCACTCATCACTGTCTAAAGACTAGCAAAGCTCCATGTTTTTATGGGACAGGCAGAGTAGGACTACCAATCGCTCCATAAAAACATCACCCATGCCACCATCCTCATCATTGTCTCCACACAAGGACCAGGAGGACTTCAAGTGCAAGCAGACTTGGATCAAATCACCATCTGGATCTTCTTTGCCCTCCCAGATGATGCCCACAAAACCCCACACAAAGGGATATTTAGCTCTTAAATCTTCACCTGATAGAAGCAGCCCTGAAACAAGGCACTCTGGAAAGCTCTGTTCACGTCCCAGGTCCCAAAACAACCACTTCACCTGCATCCTCTGTGGCACAGTCATATGCAGGATGCAGGACCAAGAGCTGGATTTTCTGTATTTGAACTAAAACATTGCAATCTCTTTATATGGTCATACATGAGTCCTGATTTCAAGCACAGGAATGCTGAGAGGAGATAGTAGAAAACACCCTGTGCGTTAGACACTGGAACAGCTTCAAATCAGGAGTTAGATGAAGAAAACAGAGGAGACACGATTTTGGTATTTGCTAAGGGTTGAAGTACAGCACACAGAGAGGAGGGGGAGAGGAGAGCATCACTTACAGGAGATGTTCACATGGTGCTCAGCACAATGGGGTACCAGCCAGGATGACAGCAAGTCTCTTGATAGTCCTGAAGTGGCACATGGAGGAAGAGAGACATGAAAAGCAACAACAATCTAATTGGTTTTAAATAGTGTTCGGTCCAAATGACAGGTCAAAAGCCAGATAACCCCATCTTTGAGAGTCTGGAGAGGGGAGTGGAGACTGGGCATGAAGCATACCCTTCCTCTTATTTCTCTATAATAGTTTGAATTAAAGGACGGGGTCCAAATTCCCCCAACTGTGGCATGTTTCAGATCTGGACCTAAAGTGCCTGATTCCAGTAAATACCCCGGGCACCCTCCTATTGCCTCAAATTGTTTTACAAATAGAGATAAGTTCAGAAACACTTTGAGAGTTACAGACAATTTAACATGCAGGGGCTGCTCTGGGAAAACTTAAAACTGTCATAATTTATCCTCCCCTTCCCCCAGACCAGAAATGAAAGATTAAACCTAGGAAGATTTATTAAACTGACATTTTAATAGAATTTTTAGACTTTCCCTGTTAATAGTTTAAATATAATTGAATTCCATGAAAGGGAGGAAAACAGGATGGAGCTGGTGTCCCCCAACAATAAGAATGTTTTAAACACTGGGGCATATCGCTAATGCATAATTTAGTCTTATTTGCATGGTCCTTAGAACTGGGAGTAACGAAAACACAAATCTAATTAACAGAGTGAAAGAAATGCCTCCACCAGCAAACTTCATTGCAAGCTCCACTACCACACACCCACCCTCCCCAAGTTACAAACATGAAACAGATGGCAAGGAGGAGAAAAAAATAAAAGACATCACACGTCAGCTCTTGGAGAGGAATTGGGGGGGAAAAGAGAGAGAAAGCAGAAGGGACAGGATGGATAACTATGCTACTTGACGATACAGCAATTAACTTGCTGAGGGTGGAATAATTCTTGCAGTGCCTCTCTGGTCAGAGCACTCTCCCAACTTAGCTAAGGAGTAGATGTATTGAGTGCAGTGGAGAGTAAACCAGTTTTCATAAATCCCAGCAGGAGTCCGTTTCGCTTTATGAGATTCGTGTGAAAAATTGAAAATTCAGGTTTTTCCAAATGCATCTGTAATCAGCAGCCTGAGCTGCACAGGTCCCCAGGGGTAACTGATCACAGCACAAAGTAGGGTTTCACAATCGCACGCAGCTTCTCCGCTGCATTTTTAAAGGTTAGACATTAATTCCTGATCGATACAAGGAACAGCAGGCTATCCCCTACCCCCACTCCCAGAATTGTCTTACATTATTAACTGAGCCTTGGCTTTGTCCTAGAATTACTCCAAATCACAAGTTGGGCCTGTAAGACACAGAGTCCCTCCAGATCCAGAGCAGAGGCGGGTGAGAAAGGCCCTCCCCCAGTACCTTCTTCCCCTGTGCAGAGATAAATCCACCCTGTCCTAGTTCTGGTGTCCATTTACATATTCTTTTAGCCCCCCTTTATTTTTTTATCCCTCCATTAGCAAAGTTTCTAAAGAGAGCTGTTGGGCTAGGTATGGTCTCACTGATCAAGGTGAACCTGCCACAGGTTCACCCAGGTTACTGGTGGCTTTTGACTTCCTTACTCAGAAGGTATTTCTGTCACTGGACAGTTGAAGGCAAACAGGCTTGTTGTGCTTGGCAGGACCCAGGCTGTCATCTGGTTAAACAAGTATAGTAATGAAGACCTCTAGAGCTCACCCATTCACCACAGTCCTTCTAGTCAGCATTAAAACTACCATGAAACTGCAAGCACAATATAGCCATTTCTTTTAGAATAGGATAAGTTGAATCAGATGAATCAGCCCAAAAAAGATCTATATTTCTGTCCATTGCTGATACATTTGGACCAAATATTGTGAAGCTTTCTAATTCAGCCCCCAGACTGCACACACACAGGCATTCACATCCATACACATATATTTCATATTTCAAGATTTGAAAATTTCTGAATTTGAAATTTGAAATTGAAGTTTCTTCATGTCTAGATGGACTGTGTAGAAACAAGTCATTCCAAATTAGTCCTCCTGGTTGAGTATTCCTCCCATAACAATGTGCCACACTAAATTTACTTTTGCTGAGTTCCTCCATGCCATTACCATTATGAATTTCATTGACATCAAGCTCAGCCCCCTTGAGCTCTGCAAACAAACTCAGTGTGTCCCAAGTGACAAGTTTTCCAGCAGCATTAATAAATAAATAAATAATTCCAGGCTACTGAACAGCCTTTTGAGATGGAAAGTTTTCTGGACTTCATACTTGCACATTGGGCTGTTCTCTGCTTTCCATTCACGTAATAGGTGAAGGTTTCTCTGTGTGAAGACCTGATGCAGTTTGACATGGTCTAGGTCAGTGGCAGGAGGGATGCAAGCTGGTCAGTCAATCAGATTTAGGATTGATTTTTGATTGTTGGTCATGTTGGTTTCTCCCCTGCCCTTCTTTCGCTCTTGGTACCACTCCTGCATCTTCAAAGGCTTCAACTGCTAGCTGTAAGAGATTCCTGGACTTCGGGCAGCATTTTGAGGAGTTTTTGGAAATCTTCACAGTGAGGCAGGCCTGGGTTCATTAGCATGCACTTGTGGTCTCATATTTTTTTTACCACCTCTCTTCAGGGCTCATTTATTCCACTGAAATCAAACACAAGAATTCCCCCAAGGCATTCTTGTCAGATATGAAGTGACTGGGCTACACAACACACTCTTTCCAGGTACGGCAGCAGGTACAGGAAGGCTTACAATGGTTTTCAGTGTCGTATCAATTCATTATCAAAGGGAAATTGATGAATATCCACTTTTGCTGAGTTAGAGAGTCTCCTGATGGTTAACGAGCGTGAATAAAACGTTATGAAAATTACTGGCCAAGAAGGGAATTCTGGAACTGAACTTGAATATGAAATAGGTCATTAATACAACACATTTTTAACATCTGGTGATTGTTTCCAGTATTACATTTGTGGCAAAAATAGCTATGTTAAGATTCAGTGAGAAGCGAAGATGACCCCACACTCATGCAGGCACCTCGCTGAACCCTCTGCCGCATTCAGAGTGAGAAAGCAGGAACCATTCTGGAAAACCAAACAGGTCCCTGCTCCTGGTGAGGAAACACAATTTATAGTCTGGATTGCTATTTGCTCACCTGTTCAGGACACCTCAGTATTGTGTGTGCTTAGCTGGCTGTGCAGAGCTTCTCATAAAATATGAATACTTCTTCCAGATACAGATGGTGCTTAACTTGCGTTTACTGTATGAACAGTTATAGGTTTCTATTATTATTTATAAGCCTACTTTGTGAGAAGCTTTTCTCTAATGCTCAGGAAGAGGCAGCTTCTCTCTCACCAAGGACAGACAGACAAGAGGACACAGCAAGAAGGTGGCAAACAACAAACAATAGATGTGTAGATAAGGCAAACAAGATTTTCTGTAAGCCATCTAGGTGTTTAAAAGCAATTAAAATTCGAATGGATATGGGCTTTGTGAGCTTGGTGATGTAAGGTACAGTGTTATCCTGTTGGTACAATACAGTCTGTCTGGGTTGCTCTGTGTGGGGTTGTTTGGGGTTTTTTTTTCCAGGTTGAAGAACGAGTGATGAAAGACAGCAGGTAAAACAGGAAAAACCCAGTTTCTTTGAAGATAATCTATGGTGCTCATACCTGCCCCAAAGGGTCTCTGACACACCACAGGAGGGGAGCGGCAAGTTGATATTTTGAGGGAGTGTGTCAATGGTCTTTGAAAGTAAAAAATGAATACTATCACACACACACACACACACACACAAACCCAAACCGCAATACCACAAACAACACACAATACTGTGTCAGAATAACTGAAGTGTTCCTTTGTGGGAAACAGGCATTGGGATACAGACACATATTCACACTCTTCAACTCCCCTGCAGCATGATGGAGACCTCCCAGGAAGATTAGGTCTGAGTAGGAAATGTCGTTCATTACAGGTCACTTTTACATCTGGTTCTGCAAAGCAGCAACCCTACAGTCTTGCAGACATTCAAAGGGGAGAGAGAAGGAGGAACAAAAGGATGGAAATCTCTCTCCTACCTTCTCCCTGCCCAATGGTTATTGAACTACCTGTATGAAGTGGAAAAGGTCCAAGAGGAGAAAAAGAGCCAATTTTGTCTGCAATAGCCAATAAACTGTCATCAGGGCAATACACACAGGATGCATCACAGTGAGTTTCAAGCCATGGTACTGACACGAGCTTCAATTTCTCCTTTCTGGTGTGACCATCAAACTTATCCCCATCTTCAGGTACTTTAGATGAGGATATTTCTCTCTAGCCAGAAGGTTTACCCTTCCATTGTGAAGTTTCTGCTGTCGTGAACTATTTTCCACTATCCTGTCAGAAATTTCTACACAAGCTCTACATAGGAGAGCAATAGGAGCCCCCACTCAATTGAAGACCATCCTCAGGAGAGGAGAACAGCACCAGAAAGGTGGTTTGGTTCCCCTGTCACTCCTTTAGATCCAGCACTTCATTCACAGTCACTTACAAAAAGGAAAAGCAAACCAAGCCTCTTGCCAACAGACAATAAAAGCTGGCTCAAGTGACCCATCCAAGCCACAGGGTAGAGTTTTGGTGTTCAAGATGAGGAGAGCGAAATACAATGATACTTCTGGTTGAGGCGCATAACCAAGGAGAACATAATTAGGGCAACACTGCAAGAAAAGACCAGGACATGCTTCTTCAGAGACAATGGGATGGAACAGCAAGATGTACTGTCTAAAATTTAAGGGAGGAGAAAGGAAACAGTACAACATTTTTACATATTTTGTTCTGCCCACCCCAGCCAGGCTCTGTATGGTGTCTACACTTTCTTCTTAGGTATGAAGTCTCCTGCCTGATATAGGAGCTTTAATCCAGTAGATTGTTGCCTCAGGTGGTACAATGTGCCAAAGCCTGCTATCTCAGAAAATAAGGATCACAAAACATGCCCTTTACCAGAGCAAGCCAAATGGCAGAAAAATAGCTATGCAAGTACTCAGATTTTAGAGTTCTCCAAGCAGAGAAGGACTCAGGTTGTAGAGATCTTTCATCAAAATCCCTGGTAGTGATTTGAAAGTCCTCGTTCTAGAACAGAGCCAACTCTATAAACAAGGGGCAAGAAAAGACAGCAACCGAATTTCTCCATCCAGTGTGTATTGCAGCCCCCTGGATTGAAACTCCATGTTGATACAAGGAATGAAAAGTCACAGTAGGATAACAAAACTTGGAAGTCATGCAGCTTAACCATAGCCCAAAGGTTGGAAGTCATGCAGCGTAACTATAGCCACCAAGAACAAGAATCACCTAATTTCTTGAATGAGGACCCACAGCCAAGTTTAAACAACCATTACCAGGCCTCTGTATTGCTCCTTCATTGCCTGCTCCTAAGTTCTCGCAGTCACCTCAGCAGCTTCTCCTCCATTCTGCAAACCACAGTGGTGGACTACTATATTATCCCATCACAATTAACCACTTCTGATTAGTTCAACTAATTACTGGGTGCTAGCAATTACTCATGACAGGCCTCCTCAGAGTCTTTAATAGCTGTTCCCACAAGATCAAACAGGTGAAGGCCAAAAGAAGAAAGCAAAACAACTAAACAAGTGGGAAATGAGGGAAGGAATTAAGAAATCCCTGAACAGACCCAGGTCCATTGAGACCCAGAGTAGCAAACAGCCCAGTTAATTAGCATGCCTGTTGCCTTGCCAGCATGCATGGAAATTTTTCCTCCAGCCCTTCTTCTTGCAGAAGTTCATGATTTGGGATTCCTCCACAATACAAGCACAAGACAGGATATATTCGCACATTCTCATTTCAACACTGCAAAGGCCCTCCAAAACACTAAATCATGTCTGGGCAATTTTGTTTAGAGGGTCAATTTTGGATCCTAGGCCTCCAAGTGGAGGGATTTTCTTTGCAGCTGACTGAAGAGCTCTGACAATGGGAGGGATTAGGGGAGAATGGAAATGTTTACAAATGGATAGCCTTAACTGATGGGGAACACGCTTCTTTCCTGGATCTCAGAAGCAAAAATCCTTAGGAGGATGTCTATATGTTGTAATAGCCACTGTATGTTTTCTTTTTCAGATCCTGTCAACAGAACTGAATAGAAAATAAATTGCTAAAGACACTCATAGAAGTGATCTTGATCTGTATTGAATTCTACAGGGTGCAGAAAAAAATCCATAGAATTGTACATGATGGTTAGAGAATACTCTTGCTCCTGTTGCCATTGGATTTTATGGAATTTCCCTAAACAGGAGAGCATTCCACTAGTATCTTTGTTTCCAGGTGTATCTTTTTGCACTTATGGTAGTGTTTTCAGATGGCTGGTGAGGTCAGCTGAGGTGCCAGCAGCATCTTTACCTCTGGATTAACTCAGTGTTGTTTGAACACACTTGTCCATGGTAGCCATGGACGTGATAGTTTCTTCCTTGTGATGCAGATGTTTGCTTTACCCAGCTGTGTGCTCACTTAGATAAGAGCAGGTTTGGCTGCAGGCAGAGCATGAAAGTTTCTGAAGACTGAAACAGTTCATTCTGCTTTCTCTGTTTCTCCTTCTCAGCTCCCCAGTCAACTTCATCCCTCACCCCTGTGTCTATAGCACTTGGAAGATGTCTGCTTCTGGACATCCTACACCAAAGCCTTTTTGTCTTGGGTAATACTGATCTGACAAGTTTTAGGAGAGGATTTCAGGATGTCCATAAAGCACTTATGTTGGTTTCCAGGGGCTTTTTAACCACAAACCAGCTAGCTACAAACAACATGGCCACAGATCCTGAAGCATCTCAGCATCCCAGAAGCAGCCTCCAAGCACAGCTGAGACCTTACAAAGAGGACTCTAACCCTGGGGAAGCTGCTGAAGAACAGACATTAAAAGGCTTGATGTACAACAAGCTTAGTTCAGTGCCTTCTCTCTCCCTCGCTCCAAACATGGTTTTCCTAAATGATGAATGATTGTTTTGCATAAGAAACACATATTATTTCCTGACTTTCCCCTCCAACCTGGAAAGACTTCTGCCAACACAGGGAAACGTGGCCAACAGGTGGTGATGGAAGGACTGGAAGGCTGAAAGGCTGACATGAGACGTTGTCAGAAGGAGACTGGTGGAAGACATGAACCTCCCGTGGACATTAAGCTTCCTGAGCACAGTACTGGTCCCTAGGGGTGGGCTTCAGAAATGGGTATCTTTATGGAGTAGGATGACTCCCTCCCAAAGCCAACAAAAGCAGGATCATCTGCAGACCATGCATGGAAGAAACACCTATCCCCCATGCACCTAATAACATGCTAACGTTATTAGCCAAGTGCACACCGTGCTTGAGTGGGAAAGGAGAGTGAGCATGAACAGGAGACCTCTCACACCCTGACAAACAGGCCCTTTCCCTTTTTGAAGGAAAACAAGGGGGGAAGAGGGGGAGGGTACAGCTAAAGCTAAATTGTCCCATAAAACATTTTACTACAGCAAACCGATTAACATTTGACTCCGCTATAGAGCCCGAACAATGCTAAAGGCTGCAAAACGCCTGCCTGAAAAGGGGACCCAAAACAATAGGGTCATATAAAGAGCCCTTGCCAAGGCAGGAAGGGCCCCCATGTAGCCCCCTTGCCCAGCCACTGGCTGCTTTCATGCTCCTGCTGGCTACCCATCCTGAAAGAGTGCCAGAAAGGTGTTTTGTTTCAAAGCAAAGTCTTTCCGGATGAAGCGTGTGCTGCAGAAAGGCAGGGCACACACTGCTATTCCCCTTTTACAGGAATGACAAGAGCCTTTTGCTCCTGCAAATGGGAAACACTCCCCAAGTCCTGCTTTGTGTCCTCATAGTGTTCTCCACACATGCTCGGCGATCCCTCCCGTCCTGCTCCCATGGAGATCAGGAGCACATGGGGACCCAAGCAACCGGCCACGCAAAGACTGCCTGAGCTCCACCAGCCAATTGCTAACTGTAATTCTTCTCCATTTCTGCAGGAACACTCAACTTACGCAACTTACATTCTTTTACAGTACTGGAGGAGTTTTCTAGATCTAATGAGAGTATCACACGAACTGGAGTAGAGAAGACTAAATCTTACCTCATACACTCTTGCTAATAAATTCAGTGCTGGAAATCAGTTGAGGTTCAAGCAGCCATGAGTATTTCCAAGGTTAGATTTGATACTTTTAGTCAGCCATAAGCAATACTTTCTCATACAGACACACATGCATATAGCACACTTTCTTTTTTCTTAAAACTCTATTCATACTTTCCTTTCTGCTTGCTTTTTATGATCAGATCATCTACTTGCAGAAAGACAAGGTGTCTTTGGGATACCTCAAGAGCAACATCTCAGAGGGTCAATCCTTGCACAGGTCTTGCAGGCGCCTCTGGCAGCAGAAGCAAAGCTGCAAGTGCCCTCTGACATTTGGGGTCCCATCAGGAAAGCAACAGCCATTCCACCCATCCTCCAAAGTTCAGCAGGTTTCAGTGTCACAGGCTCAAAGATAAGCAGGAGTGATATCCAGGAGCAGCAAGACATGGCATGAGGAAGGCGGGTATAGGAATAGCTGCCAAGAGTGGCAGCTGTCAGAAAATCAGCGTTGGTAAGGAGCCTCCTAGGTGGGAAAATGTCAGACCAAGTTGTCATTTAGAGGGCAATTTCTGACAAAAGCAAGTTTCTTGCTATGCCTTACAGGGTCTTTTTTTCCACCCACAAGCAAAAATTCTGGCTCTTCCACATTCATGACAAGACACTTCTTGCAAAGCATGCTCCATGCTCCAGCAGGTAGGTAGCAACACAGCAGCAGTCAGGTCTGACCTAACACCCCATGTCCACCAAAAAGTAGCTGTGGGCCATCATGGGCAGGTCAAGCAGTTCCCAATGGGGGCCTCTTTATGAGGTAGTATCATGACAGGATGACAAGTAGTGGTTTTAAACTGAAAGAGGGGAAATTTAGGTTAGATATTAGGAAGAAATTCTTAACTGTGAGGGTGGTGAGGCACTGGAACAGGTTGCCCAGGGAAGTTGCGAATGCCCCATCCCTGAACATGTTCAAGGCCAGACTGGATGGGGCTTTGAGCAACCAGGTCTAGTCAGAGGTCTCCCAACCCATGGCAGGGGATTGGAACTAGATGATCTTTAAGGTCCCTTCCAACCCAAACCACTCTATGATTCTATGGGCAGGAGTGCCCAATGGGGGCCCATTTTCAGGGCTGTGTACCTGTGGAGGGAGAGGTTTTGTTGTTCAGAAGGGAGATGTGCCTAAGAGAAGCCCCATCACTCTCCTTCACCAGCCCTGAGAAACTGGTGGCCACAGCATGGATATCCACCCTGGTCAGGGATGTTTGATATTAAACAGAGAGTGAATTAAGGTGCCTGAGTCTGTGACTGCTTTCCACGTTAACTCTGGACAGGATGAAAACATAACCCGCTGGTTTTGCCTTAAGCAATACTTGACTTATTCTGTTCCTGAGCTTGTCTCCTGTGCAGTGTATTTCTTTTGCTGATAAATATTTATGCTCCATGATTTTGATTTATACAAGGGGCTTAAATATTGTAAAGCTGGACATAACCAGTGTAAAACAACATAAAACAAAGCACTGGTATCCAGAATGGGGTGGACTAAAAAGGCATGGCTCCTGCAAACAGCCAAATTTTACCCTAGAAATGACCTTTTCCTCTCTCCCAGGACTGGCACAAATTGGCAGCTTCCCCTTCTCTGCTTTACAATTGAGATTCCCAAACTGTGTGTATCAAACAGGAGAGGTGTTTGCAGGATTGCCAAGGTTACTAGAGTGAAAACATTGCAAATGGCATTTGCATGATTGTACTTTCAAATCCTAACTTGTAGCAACAGTGCATTTTAAATGAAGGTGATTTATAACTCAAACCAGAACACTAATCATATTCCAGAGTAATAGGATTTATTTGTTGGTTGTTTGGTGGCTGTGTTTTTTTTCAGCTCAGAGACAACAAGCTACGTTCATGAAAAGGAAGATGGCTGGGCTTAAACCCTACTCCAACAACATTTTGAAAGGATTAGAAAACAAACACGAATGTGCTCCATTTTCAATATGCAGTTCAGAGTCTCTGCAGTTTCTAATGCTTGACTGCTATGAGAACATCCTAAATTGCTAAGCAAGTTTAGACAATTGCCATTTTAAATTAGAAACTCAGATTAGCACACACACAAAAAAAAGAGGAGTTGTCTGGGGATCAAGAATGGATGTTTAACAGCACCCAGCTGTTCTCCAGCTATGAAACTCCTTACCCAAAGCACACTGGGCACGTTATGAAGCAATGCTCAGTTCTCCACCAAGACCAGAATTTACAGCCCAATATCTTGACCAACTAAAGCTGGAAGCAGTTGCCATGTTCCCCACAACATTGGATCTCTGGGATTGACTATTAAGGTCCTAGGGCACCTAACTTGAAGTCATGCAATATTTATGGGGAGAAAGAGATCGTTTAGGCTATAATTTAGGAGACGCACTAAATCTCAAGGCCCATATCATTACATGGAATAAATGGATTAAGTCAATATACACCACCCAAAGAGCTTGATTTTAATCTCCGCACCCTGTGCACACTAGACTTACGAGAACAAAGGTACTCCATAACGATTTAGGGTTACCAGAAATAGTTCCAATGAATTCTCTTTATTTTTTTTTTAACAAAAATACCTTTTCCAGACATTTCTGAAATATTTCTGTAAGGTACACATTAAAGTCACCTTCTAGGGCTTGTTTTAATACAATTATTCTCAGTGGTGGCCTGTTAAGCTGACCCGTCAGATGTGGGAAACCAGGAGCACTCATGTGGTCTGTTCCTGCAGCCATCTGAAGAGATGATAAACTTCATCTGGCTGGTGGGAACTTCATATAACACACACTAACCTGGTCACTTAAATTGCATGATCATATACTTGCTGGCAATTGAGTTTGAGCTTGTTAAAGGGGTGTCAGGTTAGGCACTTAAAAAGAGCATCTAAAATCTCTAGTATGTTCTGATTTTATACTCTGTGTGTATATATATGTATCATTTCACACACACATCTACATAAGTCTATAAATGAAAAAAATTAATCTAAAATATGTCGCCCTGCAATCTGTCAAATAAAGCTGATATAATAAATATGTCACTTTATTTAACAACTGATGCTGAAGAGAACTAGGCAGAATGAAAGAAATCAAGACAGGGCTTAGTAAAAACACTGAGGAAGGCAGAAATTAAAGCAATCAATCACATTCTCGTGGAACGTCTATGCCACTCGAAATAATATTTTATTGTCTGCTATTGATCGGACGCCACGGAACAAAATTGCAAACAATGAATCTGGTGTTATAAACAAGAATCACAATAAGAATAACTTATTTCAAAGCTTCAGCCGCACAACAGTTTGCACTCTGCAGAGCTGGGCACGAAGCACAGGACATCTCCTTGCTCTGCCACTGTAACCTAGCATCCTGGTTTGAGGACAGAGGTTGCCACGCAATGGTGCACAAAATAAGAGCACACTCCCCTTTTGCCCTCCTTTGCATGAGCATTTAAAGCTTGCAAACTTTGGTAAGAGTAGAGGAAAGGACCAGGATACAAAATAGAAGTGACACTGTTTTTTCAAATAGTGAGATCTGAGTTCACGAAGGAGAAGAACACCTTTAATTTTAATCTTCCAGTAAAATAATGATGTGAAACATGAAAGAAATTATACTAAAACTGAGCACAAAGAATGGCTGTAGTACCCAGCAGCCAAAGCCAGGGAACTTTGAAGAAAGGAAAAAGAAAAGGAAAAAGAAAAGAAAAGAAAAGGAAAAAGAAAAGAAAAGAAAAGAAAAGAAAAGAAAAGAAAAGAAAAGAAAAGAAAAAAGAAAATTACCAGAGGCCCTTCATCAGCCACCAGCCCCAGCCAGCAAAGCCCAGGTGCTTTGCTCTCACTTGGATGGATGCTGTCACCTTGACCTCTGCAGGGGTAAGAGAGATGGGTCAAGGCCCAAGCTGAGCCTATGGAGAGGACAGAATACAGCACAAGACATGAGAGGCTACATCCTGTTGCTGTTAACCAAACCACAAGTTACTCATCAAACACCTTGACTAACACCACCGGGACAACCTTAGAAGCAAGGTGCTGCTCATGCTGAGCACTGGCCTGAACACTCACCTCTAGAAAGGACAAGTTGCCACAATGCAGTACTTTACAGCCACAAAGAGTAGGAGACACAGCTGGTACCCAAACCCCTCCAAGCTTGGCTTGTTGTAAGAAGCAATCAATATCTGGCAGGGCTTTTTGTGCATCTGGGGGAAAGTCCTGCTTCTTTCTTTCCCCTCTAAAGCCCAGAGGATGATAAAACCACTACTAAAACCACTACCACTGCTAAAATGTCCAGGAAAATGAGATGGGATGGTGATTAGGTGAGCCAGCCACTCCTGATAACATCCAGATTCTAAAAGTGGGTAACTATGAACGCAAAAGGCTGGATGAAGGAGCAAACAGCTAGGATGGATTAGAGGATACATCTCTTCCTGGGTTGTCCTGTGATGCCACCAGTTTGTCACCTATTAGTGATTTACATATATGTGTAATTGGCATGAAAACACTGGGCCAAATCCATCCATGGTACAAATTCATTGAGTTCCGGTAGATCTACACTGGGTGTTAATTTAGCTCATTATACATAACTGAACATAATTCTAATTGACAGATTTGATTACGCCTCATATCACTTCTGCTCTAATTTATCCACATGGGGTAAGAAAGAGGTAATACACAGATTAAGGTCTGGCTCCAAGGGTGACAGCAACAGGAGGAAGAAGGAAAACCACCCCTGGACCTTTGCACGATGTCCAGCTGGAGGCATTCCCCAATGAAGAAACATTTACCTTGCTGGTATTCAGAAATCAGGTTGTTTCTAATTTACCATTATGCAGCTGTACATACCCAATAGTTTACTATCCACCCCTACAATATCCAACCACTACTATTACTACAGATTTTATGGAGTAGGAGTCCCTCTAGGCATTTTGGGGGTAAAAACTCTGCTTGGTATGTGAGAGAGAGTGTGTTTGTGCATGGGTAGAACAGTTTGGGGGATTTGGAGTTTATAACTAATTTCTCCCATCTGTCTTATATACTCCCCCTTCTCGTATAGACTCTTCGCGTCTCACAGTAGAAGACAATTTCAAACCTACAGGGATCAGCGGTGAGAGCCCCACCTTTCTGGGAAGGAGAGGCACGTCCAAGGGCTTTCACTTAATATGGTTCACTGTATACACCCATCAACCAGTTGGTAAGCAAAAGCTGTTGTCCTAATGAATTATAACTACTTCAGAAAGGTCAACCTTGACCCTCGTGAGGATGGAAATGTCCTTGGAGAGCTGGGACTGCACAATAGTGTCCATGGGCAAATCTGTGGATGTTGGTGAATTTGTACTATGAATGCTTTGGGTCCAGAAAGCCCAGCTGATAGCCTCAGGCTGTAGGAAAAGCTAAGGAGGAAAGGGCATAACTGATCAAAAGACAACACACAAAGTTAGCAATGGCTCACTCCCAAACCTGCAGAGGCTTGCTTCAGATCTGGGTCTGGCCAGTGTCTTGACTAATACCTTTCATGAAGAGTCAAGAACATGTTTGTGAAAGGTATGGTGGGCCCAAGCCTGAAAGGGGTGAGAGGAGCAGAATTCAGATGGACCATGACCTGAAATGCAACTATCTGAAAGAAGCAAGAAGGAAATCCAGAAAGGCAAGTTCAACCTCCTGCCCTCAGGAAGGTCACCTCCAGAGCACAGGTACAAGAAGAGGTGCTGGTTCATGGTCCAGGGGACAGGCAAAAGGGTCACAAAGAGCCAGAAATGAGAGCAGCATCCCATTGAAGTGGTGGGATGTGTTGACTGGAGGGGATACACAGGAGGAACATGAACCCCCCACATGGGGGGGATAACTGGGTAGGCTGGGGGCAGCTGCCTCCATCCCAGTCTCTATTCGAGAGACTATTCGAATAGGGCTCCCTATTCGAAACCAGGGACCTTTCCTGCTACCACATTAAGTTATGCCCCACAGTCAAACCAATCTGCTCTTTGGTCACTGCTGAATTTCAAGAGGCAGCTCCAGCTTTGGGATCAAGCTAGCCTGTGCAGAAGAGGACACAATGCATCCACGGCATGGATTTTGGGGTGGCCAGTGCCCTGCTGCCTGGTTAGCAGATGGCTGTGTATGTACAATGAGCATTTAAAGGGGTGGAAGGAGCCATCAAGATGTAGAAAGCCAAACCTGTCCAAACCCGTGTGAGGGAAGGCAGCGGCGCGGAGGAAAGCAATCTGGCACCCTCTAGTGTGATGCTCTGAGAAAAGCTGGTCCCTCCCACACCCTTCACTGCATCTTTCCTTGCAGCCACACAGGCCGTGAGTGCCCACAGGCTCAGCCTCGTCAGCCCCCATTAATTGCCATCCGCTGTAGCAAGACATGAAACTCATTAGCGTCAGCATCATCGCATCACGGTGAGCTTCTCAGGCCATTTGCCTCCCAAGACTTTCAGCAGGCACAAGCCTCATCTGCAGGAAAAGCGCAGACCAGTGAGGCTTTAGAACAGATTTTCAAAGTTTTGGGGACCCAGCGTGGCTGAGACGGACAGGGTGCCAATGCCAGGGTACTGGGGCCAAAGTCACACGCAGCACCACGTGTGCAGGGTTGAACATGAAGGCAGACGTGTTCCAGGGCGTGTGCTGGGAGATGATATGTCACTGTTTGACAGCATTAAGCTGGGAGAGAGCAGATTCAGGTGACTGTGTGACATCTGGAGCAGGACATTTGTATTAAGAGAGTCTGAATTACCAAAAAAAAACCCAAACAACCCGAAGAGCCGATCAGGCTCTCCCAGCCCATCCCATCCCCAGTGGTGCACGCACATCTACAGCAGCCTGAGAACATTTTGCCTTTTATGACCTGGCTCTCAAGCCATTGGAAGAAAAACAACTTTCTTCCCTTCCTAATCACCTTCACCGTCCTGCAGTGAACTTTTGGGTAGTGGATGCTGTGTCATCAAAGCAGCAGTGCTCTGCAAACGGTAAGCAGGCGCCTGTATATTTCTCAGGATGACAGTTCATATTATCATTGAACCTGAGGAGCCAACGCAGAACACAGGCAGCAGGACATAAAATACCCCTAAGCCAGAGAGGATCGTCCCCTCTGAGAGACTAGGACCACTTCCACAAATGCTACCAAATGAATCCTCCTCCTTTCCCAGGGCTTTGAAAACAAAGGTCAGACCATGCAGCCACGGGACAGCAGTTGGTGGCCCAACCTTCAGCACCTGGGGTGATGTAGGTGGGACAGTTGTCCCAGCAGTGACTACCACCTCGGACAACTGCCAGACACAGGACAGGATCGAGCTCCAAAAGGCCACGATAGATTTTGCTACTGGCACTGCAATCACATTAATGTGAGTCCCTGTCAACCCTGGAGGGCTGGCATCTAACCAACCCTTGTGCCACTGAAGGTCACCCCTTCTTGTCACATCACTGCCAGCATTTGCACATGTTGGAGGTTTCTATGACCTGCATAGAGAAAGGCATTTTGTGTTTGCTTTAGTGCAAGCTTGTCACCCCCAAACAGTCCTCAATCCTCATCCCTCATGCTCTTCCTTGTCCTGTTAGTCCAATACTAAAGGACTTTGCTCAAGTAGGGGGCAACTTGGGGCCACATATCTCCTGCATTTCCTCCTACATCCCCCAGTGCCCTCCTCCAGGTCCTTTGCTGCTCTGCATCAGCCAATAGTCCCCATGAAAACCAGCTGCCAGTAATGCAAGACATGGATCTGGCTCAACTCTGGTTAAAGCTGGATCCAATTTTACAAAACCCATCTCACAAGCAAGTTCATTGCCTATAAATAAACACAAAACCTGGGATGTTTGCCTGGCCCCTGAAACAAAAGGATTTTTGCCACACAGCTTAAATTTTTATTGCTAGTTAGTGTAAGAAAGGGAGGAAAACACAAACATGCAGGTTGAGCCAGTATCTACGTGAGCTTTTGCAGGCAGATTAGCCAGTGTATCCCCTTAATGACCTTTAAAATGCTTATTGCCTGTCATGCTAAATTGCATGGTCATTTTGTGATGTAGACACATGTTCACAGAAGACTAAGATGAGACCACCCATGACACAGATTACTGTCAATTTATATACATATTCTAAGAAGTGAGATTTTTTTCTCCCTTAAAGATACAAATTGTTTTTAAGAAGGAATCTTTCATTTTCAAACCATAGACTCACCCAAAATGAATATGCTGAATTGAGCAAGCTAAAGTTATCAGAGGTGACTCAAGCCACAACCAAGACATCAGAGTTAAACCAGATTATCAGCCTCCATCAGAAGCAGCAAATTTTTTGGAGGCAGGGCAGGAGGATAAACATGAAAGCAAGTCCCTTACACTGGCCTTTCTCCTTGCAAATCACTGCTTCTTGACACATGCAATGCTTGAATCTTTTTGGAAAACCACAGAAAGATACATCCTTGACGTAAAAACACTACAGAAGCAGTGCTTCGTAGGACATCACTGTAAAAACAGGTCTTGTCAAAATGCAATAAGTACTGCCCTCCCGACTGCAAACCAGGCTGATGTTCTGCATCCTGCCTGCCACAGCAGGTACCGAGGGAAGAGTAGGAAAAAGGTGACTCTGAACGTATAAAATTTGGTTGCATTTTCTATTTATGCACTTACAGAAGACACAAAAGGAAGAGAAACAGGGACCTAAGCACAGTCCTTGATCTACGTTTTGTACAGCAGTGCAGCATCACACTTGTCCATGTCTGCAGCTGGCCACAGGATCTCAAGAAGTTTTGGACAAGGACTGTGTTGGTGAGAGCAGAATGAAATCAGTGACAATGAGACAAACAGCCTGAGCTATTGTAAAATTGAGTAGCTGAAACCATCTATCAACTAGAATAGAATAGAATAGACTATTTCAGTAGGAAGGAACCTACAATGATCATTTAGTCCATCTGCCTGACTGCTTCAGGGCTGACCAACTTTAGGTATGTTACTAAGGGCATTGTACAAATGCCTCTTAAACACTGACAGGTTTGGGGCATCAACCACCTGTCTAGGAGTATTTGACCACCCTCTTCGTAAAGAACTGCTTCCCAATGTCTAGTCTAAACCTCTCGTGGCCCAGCTTTGAACCATTCCCACGTGTCCTGTCACTGGATCCCTGGGAGAAGAGCTCAGTGCCTCTTTCTCTAGTTCCTCTCCTCAGAGAGCTACAAAGCAATGAGGTCTCCTCTCAGCCTGCTTTTCTCCAAACTAGATAAGCCCAAAGTTCTTAGCTGCTCCTCATAGGATATTCCTTCCAGTCCTCTCACCAGCTTTGTTGCCCTCCTCTGGATAAATTCAAGGATCTTCACATCCTTCTTAAACTGTGGGGCATAGAACTGCGCACAACATTCCAAGGTGAGGCCAAACCAATGCTGAATACAGTGGGATAATCACTTCTCTTGACTGGCTGGTGATGCTGTATTTGATGCACCCCAGGTTGTGTTTTGCCCTCTGCCAGGGCACAGAGCAGACTCTGAGCCTGCTGCTGACCTGTCACTGCCCCTACTTCAGGGACACCTCACCATCCCTACTTCTCATCTGGGAAAAGAGAGGAGTACACAAGCAACAGCACATATCAGTGTTTGTGCCATTAGCGAAAAAGCTTTTAAAGTTAACACATTATTTCTTGGTTTCCAACAATTAGTGAAACAGAGATAGATTTTTCTCAGTGTTCCTGTTACCTTATTTTTCTTGCTTGTTCTTTAGCCATTGCTTAGTTCAACTCAAACTTACTGTTAAATGTACTGCCATCAATGCTGGCCAACAAAGCATTTAGGAACATACTTAAAGAAGATAACTAAGGTGCATTCAGCAAAACTCACTCATACACCTCACTTTTCTTTTTTTTTTCCCTCTGAATAGGGGCCCTCCATTGTTTTAAGAGCTGTATTTCTTTTCAGCATAAAGTACTGCAGCCGCAAAAATCAATGCACTATGCTCCATCAGTGCGCATCTGTCACTCAGCTCCCATAGAGGAGGGCACACATAGAAAATACTCATCCAGTCCCTTTCCTTTAAGAACAGCCAAGAGTAAAAAGATGCATAATTTAGCAGACCAGTTCTATTTGTATATCAGGTTATTTTAAACGTCAGCTAAGGTTATGTTCTTGTCATCAGTTGCTGCTGGGTGTTGCTTCAAAGTCATTTTGAGTCACTGCTCTCCATCTTCATCTGCTGATGGGCCCCCAGGTAGTGATGGGAACATAACTTCCCCTGACATGGATAACCTCCAATAAAGGAGCTACTTCCCTTTTGACATGCTGATTAGAATAAACGAGAGGAAGCGGAAGGGAAGAGGAAGGAGACCACAGCTCTTGCTTGAAAAGCAAAGAAAATGGGTCACATCCTGCGCTCTGCTTCTGTGGCATCAGATTCACTCCAAGCTCTTTGCAAAGCAGCAAGAAACTCATTAGGCTGTTGCTCGGGCTACTGATGGGAATGCAAATCTTTACCTACAGTACCCTATTGTACAGCAAATGAACAGCAGGCTGGGGAAAACCAGAAAGCTGCAGTCTTGGGCCCAGGAGTACAGCAGGCTGAAGTATCATCTCTCCTTTTCAGGTCTCAGTCCAAAATAAAAAACCCCAAGGTCTGACTTCACTCAGATTTTCCATTAGTTGCATCAACACTGACTTTAAAGAAATTCCTCCAGGTTTCTATGAGCCCAAATAAGGTGAGGATTGGAGCCTGAGCATTCAGTAAATGAGCCTTGGTCCAGTGCGATATGAAAGGGCTGTGCTCAGAGGGATACAGTCTGGCTGGCGCTTTGCAGGACCAAGGGAAGTCTCCTCCAGAGTCGAGCCTTTGTTTTGGCCTGACACAAGAGTTGCCAAAGCCAGTTATTCTTTCCATTATCTTCCGTGGGTTTTGGATTAGGTTGCTTATAGTGAATTCAGTTTTGACTGCCCAAAACAATATTTCATGAGATCATCCAGTTCAGAAACCAGGTAGAAAGTTTCCAGAAAACACAAGTGATCCTGCTGAGACGATGACTAAGCCATTGAACTGGTCCCAGTAATACTACCTATAACTGCATCATCCAGCCAGGGTCTTCTCTCTCATTAACACCCCCCATCTCGACACCTCAGTAGGGTCTGCACTTGCTGTCACATGCACATTTTCCATGGAGCACCAAACATTGTCATTTACACCCATAAAAAGCGGAATTCAGCACTCTTTCCATAAAACGGATCGTGAACCCTTAACACTACTTGCCTCTCCTTGGAATAATAAATTATGAGGACAAACGGCAGAATCATTATCAGTTTCAATATCCAGTCATAAATAGTCTTGTAAGAACACTCAAATGATGGTGTTTTATTGCATTAGATATCACTTGCCATTAATTACGGCATGAAACTTTTGTACTTTGATGAAAAGCATTTTAGCCAGCTCAGTTATAAATTTAAAACAGTCTTAAAACAAAAGTCACCTCAAGTTGTGGGCTTCTTTTTTTCTCAACAGATCTGAAAACAAAATAGCATTTTAAGCTTGTAATGGCACAAAAGTGAGTTTTTATAAAAGCTGTTTTATTGCGCTTATAGAAAACTAACAGTACCCATGGCCATTTTTTACAGTAACATTGTTGGCAGCTGGATTTCACTGCTACAGATACTTCATCATTCATTTGGTTTAGTAGGGGTTTTCTTACTAATGATGAAGCACTGTTGTGAATCAATGGGATCTAGTTTACGTTTCTGCCCTGTTTCTTTTGTTCAGATCATTTCTCCTTCCTTCTGTCACTGTAATTCACAGAAACACAGCTGGCTGCAGAGCAAGCCTGGCATCAACAGGAGTTGGTGGGTTCAGCCCCCAGCAAACCAGGAACACCCACAGGACCACACATACAGGAGTTAACTTCAGCTTAACTTCAGCAGGACAACCCACAAGAGTAAAGCTGAGATCTATATTTTCAAACAATCATGGGATCAGCCTTCAAATTTGCAGGTTGAAGGGATTCAGGCAGTGGCAATTTAAGTTGCTGCTCCTGGGGAACAGGGCTTCAGCTCGTGGCATTGATCCCATTCTACATTCGCTTGCCAATGGGATTACCCCACCACAGCTCTGGACACAGTAACTTTACAGCCACCACAGCCAAATTCCCCAGAGACCAGGATTCAGAGCCTCAGCTCAGCTAAACATCTATTCTTAGATCCAGAGGGACTACTAACATCCGTACATGAATGTATGGTCCCAAATCCAGATGCACAGCACCAGCTGTACTGGCTGCTGTAGATTTTTAGGTAGATTTGGAGAAGACATTTTATTTCCTTTCTCAGCCCTCCAGGAGGAATTATGAGTGGTCTCATTATTCTGATGAGACCTGAGAGACCAAGGTTTAGGCTCTTGTTTTGCCCAGGGACACAAGAAGAACACTCATCTTCTCAGAGGTATGGTGGGAATCTGCTCAAGCTTAAGTTTAGAGTCAAATTCCCATGATGGTAAGCGGAGATCTGGTCCCTGCATTCAGTTGTGATTCTTGTCCTCACATGCCTGGAAATGGCCCTCAAAAAGATTTGCTCCTTAGCCAGAGGTAGAAGTGAAACTGACCAGTTTGCAGTTTTCTCGAATGCTCGTTACTCTCCTTGAGGATGAACCTAATGTTAGCCTCTTCCCAGTCATTGGGGACCTTCCACAATCATCACCACCTTTCAGAGATAATAGAATGACATCAATCAGCTTTCTCAGCACCCTCAAACACATCCCACTTGGTCCCATGCACCCCTATATGCCATTTTGTATATTCAGTTTTACCTCACTTTTGTTTTTTTAAATTTCACCCATGTTGGACCATATCTGAGATCCAAGGACAAGTGATGTTTCCCAGGATGCATCAACACCTGTAAAAACAGATGTCATTGTCGCAACTCAACTGTTGCTTGAAAAGGTGACCATTTGCTTTTTGACACAAAAGTGAGAAATTGAAGAAAAACACTCTAATTGCTCATTTAAGGAAGCCTGTTCTTTCCCTTCTGCTTAGCCAGTTAAAACCTCCTTTGACAATCTGAGATTTTAGCTCCCAGTGCTCTTGCTTAAAATATAACAGATGGCCTCTAATAAGTAAATTGAAAAGTGCAAATAAGGTTAAAACAATTTTTCTTTATTGAATATCATTAACTTCAAGGCTGTCCACTTTAAAATGCTAATTAAACCTCACTTCCTTTTGCAAGGTTCTAGCGAAGAAAGATTGCCGTGGGGTAAATTCCTTCTGTTTGTAGAAGACTGGCCCAGCAAACCAATAGCAAACTGAGCTATTACGCGTCCCAAGCTGAAGAAGTAGAGTTGGAATCTTTCTATCTATTTGTCCCTTCCATGTTAGTTCCCTCCCACAAACCCTAAAGAGTCAAGAAGGAAATTCGAAAGAGGCCAAGTGTGAAACCCCACTCTGTCCATGTGGCAAACAAGAGTTTCTCTAAAGGTCACCACTAGTCCAAGAGTCTGCAGTTTCCAGTAGAGGATTGCTGACACTGTGTTGTAGCCCAGCAAAATGTCATGCTGTGGGTATGGGGCTCTAAACTCCTGGCACCACACAGTGTGCCAGTACAAGAGATGCCTCAGTACCTCACCCCCACCTGAGTCTAAATTTCCAGTTCAAATTTATTCCCAACCAGTATGTGTCACTTGTTTGTGTGCAAACATAATTCTACAGTTTTAAATAGCTTTCCCTCTGGTCTTTACCTCCAATCTAAAGTATTTATATTCAACTATGGTATCACCTTCCAGCTTCCAATTGCCAGGCAAAGCAAGCCAAACTTTTAATCTTCTCTCCCAGGACAGCCTTTGCCTTCTCCTGATCAATGTATGAACTGTCTTCCTCAACTGTTCCAGTTCTAGTTCTTCTTTCCTAAACAGAAGAGAATAGATTTGCAAATGCCCTCCCATGGAGATCTCAGAAGAGCCTCGCACAAGGCAATGCTCCCATCTCAACTGGAAAGACATACAGGTAAGCTCAAGGAGAACATTCACCCTCTTCAAAGCCAGGTCGCATTGTTACTAGTCACTGTATGTTGAAACCGTTCACTTATTCTACCCATGTTAAAGGTTGAGCTCCCAATCCAATACAGGTACAAAAGGTACCACTACTCAGCCCCCAAAGACAGCATCATGCTCTACTAAAGCAATGGATGTGAAAAAGCCACCAACTTTTTAGCTACTGGCCTCAGTGTGACACCACATCACTGAGTGCAGGGAGCTCCCATGCCTGGTGGGCTTGACACCAGGTCCCAGTTTGCAGGCCAGCTTGTAGGCTGGAGGAAGCTCAGGGAGGGACGTAGCAGTTTCCATGTCTCCCATGATCTGTAGAGGAAACAAGCAAGATGCATCAGGCCAGAAGAAGGGGAGATTAATTACCTGAGTCACCCAGCAATTCCTGAGTCCAGATGCATTCTCCCTAGCCATTTAAATACATGATTCTTGCTCATCTGAGAAATTTAATCTACTTTATCATTTAAAGAGTTACAGTATAAATTACAAAACACAGAACTTGATATAAATTACCTCATCTCAGTGATTTCTCACCTAGACAATCTGGCTGAACAGCAGCAACCCTTTCCCCAAAATACCCATGCTATGGACAACCCAGCACTGCCGGTCCAGTGACTCTGATTTACAGTAACATTTCTGGGACAAGAAAGAAGGGAAAGAGTTTCTTGACATTTATTGTGACCTTTAAAGGAAGCCCTTGCCCCATGGTGGCTCAACTCTTTTGCTGTTGGGTTGACTACCAACAGGCAGGGGAAGTTGTTAGCAACACTTGTTTAACCAGCCCATTTATAAAGCACGCTAAAACCACACACAACACAGGTCAAAATGAAAAATCTGTATTTGCTGGACAAACAGCAAAATGAGGCTATGCTGAAAGGCCTTTGGGAGAGTCTGCCCTGCTGCAAACATGGCGAGATGGAATCACATGAAACATCACAGATGTGTCTTCTAAGCCAGGAGCCATTCTGAGGAAAAAAAAATGCTTTCACAGCAAGGGAAGTCTTGAAATGCATCTTATTTGCTTATTCATTCAGTTGAACTGACTAAATCACATATTGGATTGGCTTCATTCAAGGTCTTCTCTGCCCTCTGCTTGAGTAGGCACTTCTTCTAAGGGACAACAATGGCAGGGACCAGAATAATTAGGATGAGAAATGGAAACTGGAAAAATATATTGTCGCCTTTCAACAGAGTCTTTCTTGATCAAAAGGGTGTTTCTGCTACATACTATTGTCCTCAAGTAGGGCAGGAATCTAGCAAAGTGATACCAGGAGTGACAGAGGAATGTCCCATCCTATCCTAACAAGCCATGGCAGCAGTGTGAAGAGATGCTCTCAGGAGGCATAAAGTGTGATATCAAAGTTGTGTGAGAAACTTTTTCTTCTTATTTGGATTTTGAAACATGTTTTATTTTAAGATAAAAGTCCCCAGCTAAGAAGCAGCTCCGTTCCTGCTCTGTTTCTCTGTCTAAGCCC
Source organism: Scolopax mira (assembly GCA_004320125.1). NCBI lineage: Eukaryota > Metazoa > Chordata > Aves > Charadriiformes > Scolopacidae > Scolopax > Scolopax mira. Next base: position 284,110 of record BJBW01000889.1, read on the forward strand.
TTCTGTTACACAGCATGGCTTAGACTATTTTTCAAGGAAAATTCCATCTTCCTGTATACCAGTATTTATCAGATCTGGAACAGAGTTGAGGTTTCAGGAGGGTAGTGCAAACATGTCAGTCAGAAAGTAAATATTGTCTCCAAACAGCAAGTTGAAGAGACCTTTGTTTTCCTGAGCAATGCTTGACTAGGTCTTAAGGGAGCTATCTTTCACTGAACCAGGGTTCTGAGCTCACAGGCATAACACAACTGCCTGAAAGAGTCCAGCTCAAAGGGATAAACACAAGCAGGGGCATGAAACAAAAGGACAAAAGGCAAGAATGTAAGAAACAAAGCTCCCAACCTATGTCTGTTGGATACCTCCATGGAGGTATACGGAGAGGACCATCTGAAGGGAGCTGGGGAGGTCAGTCTCATGGATTTGACAGTAAAAACTTTGTTTTCTGGAACAAGAAAGCTTTCTAGTTGCATAATGGTAACTGGGGAGAAAACTTGTCTCCAAAGTTGAGACCAACTTTCAATAAAGTCTTCAGGAGTTTTGGCACAAGGAGAAAAACTGGCTTTTTCTCCACACCACTGCCTTTCTACTCAGCAGGGAGAAATGGCTCACTCATGAGACAAATCACCTGATCTGTTGCAGACATCTGCCATAAAATAAGATGAAAAACAGCCAGAAACTTCTCTCCCTTGTGGTCCTCTCCTCTGACTATAAAAGGAGCCCATATGATAGCAGACACAGATGTCTACACTGGTCAGATAAATCCCACACCCCAGTGACCAAAGACTTCTGTTTGGCTGATGAGATGCTATAAGAGAAATGACAGCCAGATGGATGCATTACAGAGCACTGTGTGTGAGAGCACTGCACAAATAAAAGCAGAGCTAATAACAGTACTTTAGCAGAGAACATATCACGAATACCACAAATACTTGTCATCTAAAGAGCTCAGAGCAAGAACCTTTGTAGGCAATTAACAACATCCCCAGTTGTGCTGATGCATCAGTGAATGCAGGAGTTTAGTGAAAGACTGAAATTGGAGATCACAGCAGTATCCATAGGCAGCAATAGCTGCTCCTTCACCCTTCCTGCTCAGGGCATGTGCTTCAAGAACACCAAATGAAATTATTGAGTTCCCACAATGGTCAAGACATTCCCAGAAGTCCAAGACCACCGCAGAAGCATCATTCTGTTTGTCAAGGCCAACTTTAGGAAGCAGTAGAATAAGTCAAAACAAGCCTTGGGGGCTGCATTTCATGTTGGGGGGCAAGTTCACTCAGCAAAGTGTCACATAAGAGAAGTTCTCAGCATCCCACAGAAGTGGAAGCAGCTGACAAGGTCAACCATGCACAAGAAAAGGTTGTATCTGCTGCAGGAGAGGAAGAAAGAGTTTGAGGAGGGAGGGAAAAAAATATCTAAAAACCTTACATTCTGGTAATGTAAGCTTTGATGAGTGAAAGCTAAACCACTTGAACTAACCAAAGAGACTTGACCTAAGCTCTATCAAAGCTTGGGTGAGCAGGGGCTGTAACTACTCTGAATATCCCAACCAAAGATGTCCTACTCACACACCTCAGAGACATGCTCAGAAAAAAAGCTGGTTACCAAAAAAAATTATTTCTCTCCAGATGCTTTGCCTTGCACATGACATTGTGATTTGATAAAAAGAGTGTAGAGCAGTAACAAGATAAGATCCTTTGGTGTAGATATGATTTTGTACCCAATTTGCGCAAGTGTACTAAATTTGCACTGTACTAAAATTTGAAGCCACATGGAATCAGGACTACAGTCACCTTCAGAGAAGCTTCTTAAGGAAACTCTCCTCATGGGATAGTGATCCTCTGATAACTGAGTGAACATCCACCCACCTTCTAATTATCATTAGCCATATGTTTGCCAGTTTCAATACAATTTAACATGAGGATTGAGACCTCACCAAAATCTATTCTAAAGATTACACAAAAATTTAGTGGCTGTGGAGATGAAAAATCCAAATTAGCACCTTTCTGCTAGGGAAGGAGTTACAAGCACCAACAGCAGACAGTTTAATTCTCTGACATGTTATGGTTTTATTTCCCCCAGACCCTAACCCGCACGCAGCACTCTGGGGAGCAAGGTAATAGAAATACGGATGAAACAAATGATTTGTTGAAAGTTCTGCTTTGGCTTTTTGTGGCTTTAGATACACATCCTTCACTGTGCTGCTCTGTGATGTGTAGTGGTAGCTGCAACTCCAAAGGAAAAGCAAGCTGAAAAACAAAAAGGTCCCAGTGGGATCGCACACGGCGGTATTCAGCTCAATTACTTATTAAAGCACCGACAGAGCATAGACTTTTTTGCAGTACATTACTTATTCAATCAGAGCTCCAGCTCTCTCAGACTGATCCCTTAAGAAAAAGCAAACACCTTTTCCTGTTTGTTTCTAGCTGCATCGCACAAGACTTTAAAGACTTCAGGCTGCAAAGAAAACTGTTTGTCTTTGTGTCATGCTACACCAAGAGCTTGTGGATGAATCCAGTGCAGCTCTGACTGACTGGTGAGGGCACAGGGACATCGAGCTAAGGAAGCTGTGTGGATTTTTCCATGTAACTGTGACCCACCTTCAACCTAGTGTGACTTTGCCAGGACAGGCCAGGAGCTGCAGGTCAGACAGCAATGAACAACGTCCTTGTGGCAATCAAAGGTTCCAGGAGATCTAATTTCCAGCAGATTAATCCAGACTGGGAATAGCTCAACAGGTCTGTAAACACAGAAGGTAACCTTTCATCTAAACAAGATGGGGATGCCACATTGCTCACCTTGAAGAGCAGTAAGATCATTATTGGGAAGAGATGGAATCAGCCTCCATCAAACATGTTGAGGTAGAAGACATTGGCTTGCCTTTAGATTTCTGTTAGCTAAGATATTAGTTCAGTCAGCAACCTCTCCAGACCACTAGAATAAGGTAGACAAGCTGTCAAAAACCCCATGTGATTTTGGAAACCAAAGGGTACCAAATCCTTCCACCACTGTCCCTGCAAGAGCAGGAAGCCTGTGGTTCCTTGGCAGGCTAATGTGCATTCCTGGAAAGACAAAAAGGAGAGGGTGGTGGACATCTTACAGCAGCATTTCTTCAAAGAATCTTTCCAGGGGGAGATTTATTGAGTCTTATTCTATCTGACACTACTCAGTGAACATGTGCAACTTTGGTGAGCTGGAAAAAAAAAGAGCTTGTCTATAAATTCTTATACTCCAGACACCAGTACTCAGAGGCCAGCCCTAATAAACCCATCACCACAGCAATACTATAATTCAGTGGTGCTCAACTCCTGGCCCTTCGGAGCCTAGCATCTGAGTCTTTTCTCAGGGACTCCTGCAGCAAGCACACAGTGCTCTGAGGAAACAGTGTTTTAATGCTAAAGTGGGACACATCAGAGCACCCCAACCCAACAGAAAAGGAAACATTTCCTTCTCTCTACCCAGAGAAGATTTCAGGCCCAGAAAGTAGTTAAACCATCTAGACAATATGCTACTAGTACCACATAACACTGTTAAGAGCCAATATATTATCTAGAAATGTTCTAACACATGCTATGAGCTGGGAAGAATAAGCTATAACCTTTTTCAGCCAATTAAGAAATTGACCCTGAGTCTCCCATTTCACAGGCAAATAAAGCCACAAAGCTACAAAAGACATTAGTCTTCTCACTCTGATAAGCCAAATGAGCTACTCACGAAATTGTCACCAAAACTGCACAAAGCTAAAACATTTCTCTGAATCCCTACCCTGCATGGTTAACCTCAATGCCAAATCAGTAACCAGGCATAACTAAAGACTAACGATGATGGTAATGCTGCTTAGTAAACTAGTAGGCATTGTTTAACTTGCATGGATGAATCCTTCTGTACCTCTCTGCAGCCTTGCTCAATGACAAAACAACTGCTGACGGTGGAGGCCTGTGAGAAGTATTATATGTTGTAGCACTGTACCTTGGGACCCAGAATAATAAGCACATAAAAGAGATAGATGTGTATTTGTAATGCCACCTTTTAAAGCAATTGCTTAAAAGAAGCCCGCTTTAGAAACTCGTAATTCTTGACCTTCCTGAGTAATCATGATAATATCAAGAGAAGTTATAATTATTCAGTTGTGAACAAAAAGAAAGCACTGTTCGTACTCACAAATGGAGCACTTAAATATAAAGGAGGAACGTGCCCATTCCCCTGCCACTCCGGAGGTGAGTCACAGCAAGGGGGTCCCATCCTCACCACAGAGATGCAGCAGGGACAGGGAGAATGCTCCTAGGGCACTGTAACAGGGACAATACAAACTGGAGTCACTCACCTCCAGTTCTCAAACACTCAGTAAAGAGACCCTCCAGCTCCCGACAATTCCCCAGCTCACTCCCTAGGCACATTACAGCTTCTAAAAGAAGGGAAGTCACTTCAGTCACTTTCTTTACACAAGACTGCTTTATTCCCAAAAGATAATTTATTCTAAGGGAAACACACTGGCACTGCAGAATGATGCAGTAAAATGTTCCCACTTGCACACTGTGATTTAGGACATTCATTCAAATTCCACGACTTTCACACATCTCTGTAGAAAGATCTCCCAGTTTGCATTTTCTGTACCATTTTCTCAACCAGTGCCTACTTAAGCTGGACTAAAACATTTGAAGACGAAGAGTAGCAACAGAGCAAGACCAGCTCGGCTCAGGATCTCCAAGAAAGAAATAGGATATTTGTAGTATAAACCACAGTATAAACCCAAACCACAGTGACCTGCATGCCTTGTTGGGAGCAGAGCCCTCCTTCTGCAGTCCCACTTGGCACAACACAAAAAATGGCATGGCCATGACACCTGAAGGAAGAAAGGAAAATAATATAACCCCAAATTGATGTGCAGATGGAACCACCTCTGCTTTTTGAAACAGAAATTAAGCTCTACAAGTTTGTTCCCTTATTTTCTTTTTTACAAAAGTGATGTCAAGTAAAACATTGTGCAACAGTGTCTGTATCACATAAGGCCTCTACACTTTCCACAATTTATGAAATCCAACTACATCATGTTTTATCACACAACAGACTTTCCAGTGTCGTGTAATAAGAATTCCCCTTCTCTGAGGATCCTAGGGAGTCTTTCAAGACTTTAATCAGCCTTCACACCACAAATCTCCACATATTAAAGAAAGATGGGATTAAGTCAGTGTGCTTATTATGCTTTCTGTTGGTTTCATGTAGGCAAAGATATAAACATAGATAAGTCACAGAAGAACAGAAAGATAGTTTCAAAAGATTTAAGCAGGAGAACTTGTGGAATTAAGATACTGTGCTAGATAGGTATGCAGAGAGGCCAGCACACTAAACACACGGAATCAAAGCTTATAGAGATAGGTAGAGCAATTCATATATACAAGGGACTCGACTTGTCATCCGGCTATTCCAAAACAGCAAGCACGATCTCAAAAGTACCCAAGAAAAATTGAAGTCGCAAACACACAGAACAATATGATGCTTTTTAATCAGGCTTTCAATCACAGAGTAATTTTTTCCACCAACAAGACTCAAACACAGACATTTAAAAATTATTTGTCTAGAAAGAACAAAATGATTTAAACAACTACAGTAAATTCTGAGAAAATCTCTTCTGATCTTCTCCTTGGGAGTCCACTCTTCAGCCGACTTATAAATTTTGTTGTGCTTTTATTTCTCAAGACAAGAAGAGGTTGGGTTGTAGATAACCTTCTGTTCAAGCTCAGCATATCTTTTCAGAAGTGGACGATAGCACTAAAAACGAAAAAGAAATAAATATGTCTAGGTTGAAAAATTAGATTTTTAAATCACACTGCAGTTAGAAACCATCTTCAGACACGAAAAATACAGCATCTTCATAGGTACCTGGAGGTTTGGGAGCTTTTTCCACAATTTGTTCAAGACACTGCAGCAGAGCCCTCCTTCTTCAAATGTCACAGTCCTTTTTATCATCTCTTTTACAACTTAATTTTATGAGCTTGTTCTTACTGTGGTTGCATTCTTGCAATGAGCAGAAGTCATTACTGCCAGAGGAAGCAGTGCTAAAGTCACCTCTCCCAGTCTGACTTGCCCCCTCGGTAATCACTGTCCCAATCGCCCAGGCAGAACTCCTGTCCTTGTCTCCCCCCGCTGCCTCCAGACGGATCACTGCCTCTGTCCCCTCCTCCTCTGCCTGGCTAATAAGCACACAGCCATCTCCTAGGACAGTCAAACACCACTTCCACAAAGGTCCTCCTTGGACAATATGCTGACCAGGGCCTTCTGAAACACACTTCACGCTCTCTCTCCCACCCCTTTTATACTCCTGTGTCTATTTGAGCTGCTTCTCTCCTTCACAGCCATGACTTTTCCCATCCACACTCTGCTTCATGGCCAAGCTCCTTGCTCCCTGATCCCAGGCCCAAGAGGACAAATAGAGACTCAACTTCTTTCCACAATTACACTGAGTATCTCAGCTCTCTTGTATTTCCCTAGCCAGAATTATCCAGGAATTGTTACAACCATAGAAAGCAGAACCAACAACCAAATGTATTCAAAACCCCAGATTCAAACGCACACTATGTTTTTGGATATGGGTGAGATGTTTCATTTGTTACCTTATTTTTTCCCCCCTTTGCTTCAAATTCACCACAGGACATATCGCAGAAGACGAGCTGTTTGTATGTGAGGCTACATAGCAGAAACCCTGAGCAGAAGCTAGTCCCACTGCTGGCTCCAGCCCGAAACTGTACTTCACTTGGACCTTGGAGATACACCTTCTTCCTTATCTCCTCTTACTGGTTTTAACCATCCATCTCATAAAATCAGTAGTTTGACAAGCCATACCAGGACAGCTTCACTCATTTGCTGGCTCAAGCACAAAGAAGGGACTGCCAGGAGCCAGTGTGGGGTCTGGTGCAGCCTCGAGCAGTCCTTAGGAGGATGCTGTAAGGTCACATCCCTGCCGCAATGAATCCTAGGGGCCGCCAGTCTGGTCTACAAGCCCTATGCACTGATGTTATTCATAATCAGGGCAGTCTCGCTCCCGGCTCCAGGTTCAGAGAGGTTATAGAGCCATAATGAATCATGCCCAGTAAACTGAATTACTGCTCTCATCAATAAGTGAGATCCAGCATTTAAATCCATTTTATCCTTTTCCAGATAAGAGCCACAGCCAACAACTATACATGCATGAAAAATTCAAGAGGAAGATGTTTCAAGTGTAAACCATGAGGCCATAGGAAGAGACAGGGTTGTTCTTGTGCAGTTTTATGTACAGTCCTGGAATAGTAGCCTCAGTAGCAGTCTGACTACGTCTTAAACTTACACTGATTAAAAAAGAGAAGCCTCCTCACTTCCTACCTCTGCAGGAGACTCGTTCGGTGACCCTGGGCAAGGTGTGGGCCCGCCCCAACTCTTCTTCCCCACAGGACAGAGATACTGAGACCCATGAAGATTTATGCAGATTTACGGGGTTAGAAAATAAAATGCACCACTATTATGAAATGCCACATGACTCAGCATGGACTTTTTAACTGCCTACATGAGGGCCTTGGGGGTTCAGTGAAGTACATATATGTATTCTTTTCAAGTTCCCAAAACATGTTATTGCTCTCATTTCTGCTAAATATGCACATCAGAGTAAACAAAATCTTCAGCCGGCAACTATGGCTATACAGGGAGTATCAGTATGTCAACAAAACCAGCTCCTTTATTCACTGAAGCATCTATAATCAAGCCTCGCTATTTCTTAGGCTGCTATTCTGTAAATTTGATAAACCCTAGGCACTTCTCAACAAAGATTCAGCACAACAGAGCTGCACTGATGTGCGAGCTCAGCCACAGAGAAAGCAGGCTCCGAATTACTTACCCAGCAGTATTTTCACAAAATACACAACAGCACATTTACTAGAAGGCTGGGAAGTATTATTGTTAATAAATCACTCTAAATTAAAATGTGTCAAAATAAACGAACAACCGTGGTTACTGATACAGTTTCTTTTCCTGTTTATTGGACTTAAGCACTTAGTTTGCTAATTGAGAAAATTCAGGCATTTGCAGTAAGCTTTCCAGCCGTTAGTGTAAATAAACGCTGCATTATGGACCATCTGATAAAATGCAAAGTAAAAATTAAGATTATTATTTGTACTCTATTCCTGATCATTTTGGGGTAAAAATCAGCACAGTTCAAAGAGCTGAGCCAAAGTTTTAAATTCCTCTCCTTCAGGGAATCTGGCTGTAATACCACCAGTACATCGTGGCTGATCAGTGCAGCACAAGCTTTTCAAAAGGAGCATTTTACACGCCATCTTCGCACTGGCTGAAGTCTGGGGGCAAAGCAGTGTAGCTCCCATGAAGTACTGAGAAGAAAAGCCAAATTGCACCACCCAAGATCCTGGCCTGAGCACACACACAGACGTGGCTGTGAAAGATATTTCTCCATGTCTGCTGCGACTGAACTGCCCCCACAGAACCTTGGGCAACTCCTCCTAAGTGATTCCAGGAGCCTCTTTCCTAAGGCAATTATATAGATTTATTTTTATAATTGACATCCAAAGGGAATAAAGAACTCTCAATGATGCATAAAATCTCCAGAACATAAATTCACTCTCTGTCATAGCCTCAAACCTAATATATCAGACCATGATATTTAACAAAAGTAATTACATGTATCACAACATGAACCTTGTTATTGTCCATAATTTAATTGTCCTTGCTATATCACAGCCTTTTCTCCTGCTTATCTCTTCAGCCTACTCTGCAACATTAGCTGTACCCTGATGGCTTCACTTACAAACCCTAGACTTCTCTCCTGGGACAATTTGGCCATATTCTGACAGTCCCAAGAAAATGGTAATGATAAATACTGCATTATAACAGAGAAAAAACTTAACCTGCCCTCCCTGGAAAATGCATTGAAATTAATGTTACCTCGCTATCTAGTCTAAATCAAATATGTTATCCTCAGACTATGTCTCACCATAGTACCAGCCTATGAACTCAACAGGGCTTGTTACTGTTTCTTTGTACAGTGTCTAGGACAATGGGAAACTGACCCACAGGACATCTGTCGCCCTCCAAAATCAAAACTGGCTACAAATTTTACTACAAAAGACAACCCACATGGATCCTTCTTTCTCCTGCAATGCTACATCAGCCAATGATTGGAGCAATTCAAAATTTACAAATTACAAAGACGATGCTGATGATTATCTAATTTTAATCTACCCGAGTACATTTAATCTACCCTGAATAGATTAAAATTAATCAGCCTTTCACAAACACTTGATACTTTTGATAGGTTCCTTTATTTTTAAACTAAACTCAAATTACTCAAAGAGATTTGTTTAAGAAATCAAGAGATACAGATGTTTTCTTTTTACATCATAGCAGTTGTTCACCTTTAACAAAGAAAGAATATTCTTAAAGCAGCAAGAACATGACAGTGTCCTGAAATACTCTGAAGACTCCTCCAGAGAATCACACCTCAAACTGTCACTTTATTTACTTTGGATATAAATTCTGCAAGCCTATCTTAATCAGTTTAATAGGTAAAAAAACCCAATTATTATTGGCTACACAAGCCACCTTAATCAAACTCCCATCAATACCTATTATATTTTTGTGGTTGTATTATTATTACCTACTTTGCACTAAATTATCAGCCTAAACCAATTCTAGAAAACAACCTCCCCCCTCCAAAAATCTAACTCAACAAAAATATCATTATTTTAAATCAATAAATAGGTCATTATAACCTTCTTCAGTAATAGGGTCACTTCTATAAATCCACCTACTTACAAGGCAATTCAGCAAAGTGAATAAAACCTGTTACATCTATATTTTCCCTTCCTGAAATTTTCACAGGATTAATACATTTCAGTAGAGTCAATAATGCAATCAAAAATTAAGCAGAGTAGTGAACTGCGCTACAACTTCTCCCTACAAAACTCGACACAGTAATATTACAATAAATCTGACAGTACATCATAGGCACACCGCTTGTATAAACACAAGTGATCAACTACAGATCATCATGTTCTCTCTCATGCTTTTTTGCTTAATTAACCAACTAGCCAACCATCTCTGTTTTAATAGATTACCAGAACAGAGTTGAATTCTAATGCTGGAATAATAGATTCTTTATGTCTTTTAATATATATTTATTGCTCTAGGTTCTCTTGGTTATTTCTGTCATGCTTGGTGGTTCTGATTAATCTTTTTCCTTGAGGGAGGGAGGAGACTCCAGAGAGGTGAGATGACTAACTTTTACTATTCTGAAAACAGAGGAGAAGCATTAAAAAGGTTAACCCACAGATGACTGACTTCAGCTAGCCTGGCAGACTGAGCGAGCAAGGACTACCACCGTGATAGTCACCACCAGAATACCTTATGACCTGTTAGACAGAATTCGAAGCTCAAGTTGGGTGAGCCCACACACCCTACAAAAATACTGCGAAATCAGGTTCAACTAAGAGACTTCAGGTCATAGGCACAGAGAGGGATTTATCCTCTTTGAAACGGTCTTCTCCGGGCAGGGTGGTCTGTTAGAGGATGCAGTCACATTTTTGCCAGAGAAGCTGGAACTTATGGGGACCTTACAACTAACTCACCACCCATGTCAAGCTCTGTGTCTCCCATCTTGCGACTTTATTTTACCTGCCCATAAGAGCTGTTTTGCATGCCTGTTTTTCTTTTTGAAACCACACTCATTATCACAAATGATCCTTCAGCAACCAAAGAAACTCTTGTTGCATTTTTGGTTCTTGGAAAGTCCTACTGTGTGCATAAGCCTTGGCAAGGAAGCTACATCAAACTGTTCTTTGACCTCTGTATATAAGAGGTTTTCCTCCCTCCAACAATCTAACACATGTTGTCTCAGACCCTATACCAGGAAGAAAGGATGAAACCAGAGCAGATTGCTGTGTTATGACCTGTTTTTATTCAATCCTGCCAAGATTTAGCTGTAGCTGTCCAAAAAATGCAGGGAAGTGGTTTGGGGAATTTCGCATTGGTTAGCCAGACTTTTTCAGAAGAGCTTCTCAGTGAGACAGAATTTAACCTCGGGATGACTTTGAAGTTTATAAAAAGAACCGTCATTTAAGTGAAAGCCTCTAACCTCAACAGAATGAAATTGGATGGACAGGGAGATGCAGCTCTGTAAAAAACAGAATCAAACTGACTCATCACATTATGAATTTTTACTGCGCTGTTCATGCTAACACACTGTATTACTGACAGGCCCTCTGGCTCTCTGCAGTTTCACAGCCATGAAACTAACCAGGGAATCCACCATCAACTGCAAAATTATAACAGGAAGAAAAAAAAAATTGGTGTGGAATACGTAATTGCAAGAAGCTGCTTTTATTGGAAAGAAGTTGGCAAGCTGAGCTTGCAAGAGAGCAGGAACGCTTATTCCTTCTCATGCTGCTTGGCCACTACCTTCTCTATCACTCACTCCTATCTACTGGGGCAATAATTCACTGCTGTACATCATTTAAAACTAATAAAAAGATGTGCTATGAGAGGCCGGTCTAACCAAGTGGAAAAGGAGAAGAAAAGTATCGAGAGGGAGATAATTAACTCTTTTAGCTTCCAGGCCATCTTATGCAGACAGTAAAATAGAAAGAGGTAAATGAATTCCCCAGTTAGGTTGGCTTGGCCCCCCGTTAGGGGTACAAGGTGCTTGCTGCTCTTGCAAGGCCCCCATGAGTGACAGCTGTATTCCCTGCCCTTCAGTTTTATAGCTGAAGCAGCACCGAGGGGGTCAAAAGCAGGTCTCTGAGCACTCTCCACCTCCACGCGAGCCAGGCGGGCAGCTTTTCAACAGACAGCACTTTTGAGGGGTACAGGGCAGCGATGTGAGGTTGAATCAGACACGGGGGATCTGCTCCTGCAGTGTATTCCCTGCAGAAGGCTTCAGCTGCAACTCACACATGACAGAGGCCATTGCTGTTAATTATTTTATCTTTTAAAATGAGGGGGGAAGGTTGAGTAAATGAGATCAGATCAATCAAGTTTAAATTATTCAATGTCTTAATATTTCTGAAGGGGACTTCTATTCGATTACTGAGCTCCTCCATCTCAGTTAATAATTAAATAATAGGCTGGCAGGCACAATGTAGCATGATCATTTCTATTATTACTCATGATGATATCTGGTGCTCCACTACACATGTAGCTGGGAGTTAGTAGTTTTGGCAGATCATTAATTTCCCAGTTTAAAACCTTGTTGCCTATAGTTAGGACACATCCAAATCTCATAAATGGAGAGTGTAAGGCTGTGTTGATGTACAAGAAGTTTTCACATGGCTGAAGATAGAATTAGGTTCACCTTTGGTTATTTAAACTAGGAACCTTGCTATATCATATTGTTTGTTTATTACTGGACATTGTACTTCAGCAGCTGTTGCAATCTAAGGCCTTTTGCACTTGATAGAGAGAAGTGAAGAGTTGCACTGGAGAGCCCGAGACAAGAATTCTTTCCTCTGTTTTGCAGGGGCTAGAACCACATAGTTATCAAGAATGACTATTTCTTTTGCTCTAACTACACAGCCTCATAAAGCAGAAGCTACACCTTCAGAAACGCTGAAATTCCCAGGCTCGCCATGGTACCAAAGACCTGTGCCTAATGAATCCTCCCAGTTGGCATGCTTTCTAACTGGGAGCTCAAAGTGAAGACATACAATTGCTGACCACTGATTAAGATCAGACAGGAAGGATCTGAGGACATGTTTTCCAAGACACCAGACAGCACTGTAACCACATCTTTTTCCATGCTGCTTGCTGCAAACAAGTCAGGACTATTTTATCAATATTATCAATTACATCTTGACTGACCTGTCAACCTATTTTATACCTTTTTTTCTGTCCCTTAAGGAATAGACTTTGCTCTCTGATCACACACAGTTCGGGAGGCAGGGGAAGGAGGAATATCTCTTATAGAACTGGATAACTGGATGGAACGATCACTCACATTATCACATCATTACAGCACAAAAATCAAATCTCAAAATCAAATTAATCTTTTCATAAAGAACTGTGGAACAAAATGTCTCTTAAATTAATTTATTTTACTAGAAGAATTCATAAACCAGTACATTTTGAAGCAAACAGGAAATTAAAAGAAAAACGGTATTCCCAAGTTTGCTTACCTCCTCAGACCCAGTTGTTGGTGTAACAGCCAATCGAGGCTCTGGTGCTAATTTCACAACATCAGCCAAGGACACATTTGTCTCAGCTACGAGCCCTGCAATGAGAATCACAAGCCTGATCAATGCAAAAAGCACAATGAGGGATGTGCCTTGACTCCCTGGCAAATTAATACATTATATTGATCTTCCCCGGTCAGGTCAGCATTCAGGATTGAAGGATAAATGGCAGAAGATCTTACATTCCAATGCATGAGCCTGGGAAGCGGAGACTCTGTGATTGAGTTTTTGCCAATCACTCAATTCGTCCCCTGGAGAACAGGTAAGCAGCAGAAATGCTATTCAACAATATAAGTAATTATTTATTGCTACAACAGTAGAATAAACAGCAACGAAAATATGTGGAAGCAAGGGATTCAAGGAAAAAAATGTGACTAAACAAAGAAGGAAGAGAAATGAAAACACTGCCAAGAAATCATGCTACCAATTGATAAATATATTTATATATAAGGAAGCAAAATAATAGGGGAGTTCTGCTACTACATCATTTTGCTTTGCAAGTGAATCATAGCATATCAGGAGTTCCTTGTTCCACCTGTGAAGAATACCAGGCTAACTGCTGAACACCCTACTTGTAGATGTACACTGTAATATTATTAAGGAGCCCTTGCCATCGATATTTCATTTATATTAGCAAGTGTTGGCTTTCACTCAATTCCTTTGCCTGACCAAGAGTGAGTCAGCTGAAAACATCAATCAAAAAATGCCACTTAGAAACAACACAGCACGCCCCTGGGGCTTGGCTGGCAGAGTACCTGAGATAAGGAGTCCCTCCATCAGCATGGCATCTGAAATCTTCAGTCAAACACTGTCAACAAAGCCTCAAGATCTCATATGCCAAACTGGCAGAGGGAATACACACCTTCCATACATACAAAATATTTGGATGAACTTTAATGATGGCTCCACATTTCATATGCATTCACAGACAAAGAATTTGCCTGCAGCATTAGGTTCTGGGAAGCTTCTGGTGGCTTCTGAAGCAGTAGGCAAAGTTTAAGTACAGACAAAAACAGTTTGGAAACTTGGCCCCCAAGGTGGAAAAATAGTCTCATTGTAGTTTCAAACATACTGATAATCACAGAATCGCATGGGTTTGGAAGGTACCTCTGGAGATCATCTAGTCCAACCCCCCAGTCTAACAGTACTGTTCCCATTGTCCTGCAAAAACGTACTTTGCCTGACAGAACCCTTGTGTCTTTTCTGGAAATAAAGAGGAGGGCATGCTGTGAGAGTTAAACACACCGGCAAGTTTTGGCTGTGCAATTTTCTGTGCTGTTTTCAAATGCAAGAGAGCATGCAGCCTTCAGATGCTGTAATGTGACAGCAGAATTTGCTTCTAAAATTAAAACTTGGCTGATTTCCTCTGATGGCTGATGTTATCTTCTCTATGCTCATTGCAATCCCATGGTCTTACATGAACTTGTACAGAACCTATTCAAGGTCCAATTAATACGCTTCTCATCAGAAAAACTGAGACTAACAAAAGTTGACCTGAATAAGGACTTCAGAATTTGATACACATTCCTTGATTTGTTTAGTTGTAAGATATTAGAAATTATTTTAAAATACATTAATAAAATTTCCTGCTTGGGATTCAACTCTTAAATGTCTGATGGCCCACCCTTAACATATACCTGCATGCATTAATAGATATAAGTTAATTAACACGATATAAGTGGGACTCGGACTGTTACATTACAGCATGTGATTTAGTACAGCAAGTAAAATGATTGGTCAGCCTAAGAGTATCCCAAGATTTATGCTTCTACAAGAGAAAGTGCATACTTGAGCATGGAGCCCAGGACACCTTACGTATCCTTCATCTTTATGTTTAAAAGCTGGAAGATACAAGTTTAATAATATTTACTTAGCCAACAGTATTAATGGTCCCATTGTCCCCGCCCTCTCTGATCTTCTCTGCTAGGATTGATCTTTTGTTTGGTTTGACCATTTCAACAATCCAGTTTACAGCCTGATACACAAACTGGGACAGAAGGCTGTACCAACACCTTCAGTTGGCTCTAATTTCTCCAAGAGCAACACATGGAGGTAGCAGTTTAACACATTAAGGTCCTTGATCTTTCCCTGTCCATTATCAACAGTTTCTAGGCCCTATTCCTTGGTTGAGAAGCAGCCACCAGGCTCGAGTTATAATGTAAATGTTATTCTAGGCCCTGATACAACCGTACTAAAAGCAAAAAAACCCTCTTTGACCTGAATGACCTTCTAGTAAGATCTTATCCAGCTTTGTTCTCCCCCCTCATTTTCAGTAATGTTAACTCCAAGTACTAACCAACTGAAATTAAATGCCCAGACCGCTCAGAAGTATCTCCTTACAGTCTCACCATGAATTGCTCTGTAAGCACTTCCTAAGCAAGCGGAGTTGGTGGTATCGATAGTGTACACCGGTGCGTTGAACACATCAGAGAGGACCTGGGAAGGATCAAAGCATCAGTTACTCACGTCCATGAAAGACAAGGGATAAGCAACCCCCTATCACTGCTTAGGGAAACAAATAATTACTGTACATCCCAGACAAGCATTTGGCGACCCATGGAAAGAAGCACTGCAGGCAGCAATGAGTCTTGAACTTGTCACACAAGAGGTCATTGGTAAATCTGAGCTGGAAATGCAACTGCAACCAGGAAACAAAGTCCCATTTCTCACCAGATCTCTTTATCACAAGATCAGAGGAGTCTGGGTTGAAGTATCATCTCCCTTATTAGTCCATGCCAAAGGCTTACATCAGGGACCCACAACTGTTGCCTGTTCGTGTTTATGGCTGAGCCAAGAGGGAAGGAAGGAGAGAGGAACCAGTCATGGCTCCTCAGTTCTCAACTGTGATAAAACAGAAGCTTCAACAGTATGGAGGCCTGCTAAGCCTGTCTTCTTCAGCTCCACCATTCCCATCATATTAGGGTTAGCAGGAAGAACAACACAGGAACTAGTTACACAGTCTCTACATTTACCAGGAATTTTCCTGATTTGAGGGATCCTTAGCTACAAAGACAGACCAAGACATTTCTCAGCTTGGCTTGAGCAATACAAATAAAATTTTACAGGCAAAGAATTTGCTACAGTATCCAACTATATATACTAAAATTATTTGACCACACATCATTCTGCACTGAAAATCAACACCAGGCATATCACATTCACTGAGTACACATGTTTTTTCCCCACAGTGTAGGTTTAGGAAAACAGATACAAAAGAGAAAAAATGAAGACATATTTGGATAAGGACATAGAAGATTCAATAACTCTTTTCCAAAAACACTGTCAACAAACTCTTTCCATTTTGGTTTCATTATCTCTAGGATTGCAAGTGCTCCTTGGTCTGAGCAATGGAAGAAGCAGGTAACAATTCAGATTTAACTTGTGCTGGTTTTATTACTTTTGCCAAAGGGAACAGTGTATCACCTTATTTACAATACAATCAAGTCTAAAATAAGGCCACAGTGTCCAGGAATCCAAATAACTTGATCTGGATTAGAGATCCACAACCTCTATCCAGGAATTTACAGCCCTACTGATTATTGGCCCACAAGCTTCATAAAAGATGACTAAAAAATTCAATCCACATATGCTATAGGAAAAAAAAAAAAAAAAGAGTAGTAGTATGTGACACTTCTAAAGGATTTTGCCCCTTTCTCTGAAAGTTTGTGTGGAGTCTGCAAATCAAAACCTTTGAAAATCACCAATTTTGATAACTTTAAACAGAAGTGTCTAGTTGTTTACTAGAATCCAATGAAAGCCTGAGCTTATACACTTAAAGCATTCTCTTCTGGTGTGATAGCCAAGTCAGCATTGCCTAACTTCACTCGCAAGCAAGCGCTGAGCAACACATGAGCATCAATGCTAGAAGACAAATGTAAAATTAATCATGGTATCTATTAAAACCCCCTCTGGAAATGATAAGGTCACAGAGTGCTTGTTCCACTGCCCATCCTGCCAGCCAATACTACCATATTGTTCCAGCACATTCCCCATCTGCTGCTTCATCTCATCTCTAATAGGTATTTCTTATCTTAAGCTTGAATTTTACAATTCCTTCAGACAACGAGGTCTGGTCTTTCTTTCCTTTTTCATCTCTGCAGAGCCTTATACATCCATTACAATGTAGCTCTAGTCTATTCTGAATGCTAGTAAGTGCTGTAATACTACAAATAATAACTACCTTTTGTGCCACATGATTATAAAATTAAAATTATTCAAAGTTCATATACTTAGTAAGTCATTTGAAACTGTGGGCTCTCTCATGAATAATTTTAAAAGAAGCTGTTTAAGGTTTTACTGTTAAAAATATTTCACTTGTTCATGTGGTTATTAATCAAGCACCACATATGTTATAAAAAGCTTCCCAGAACTGTGGAGAAAACTGCCTGACTATTTCTTTTTTAACAGATTTTCCTAAGTTGCCTCCTTTGCGGAGTAAAACATAGGAGTTACTGAACGTTGATTAATTAAATGATAGTCTTTTGTAGCCCTGGAACGAATTATCCAAAATCGACCACGATAAGGATGGAAGCTGTTATTCTTCAATGCAACTGGTATGGTTTCTGAGGTTTGGATTAAATTAAAAAGGAGGATCCAATTAACCAGTGATTGAATTAAGTGGATGACACTGTATTGATCATATTATTTTAAGACACTTCTAATGAGTTTTAAAAGTAGTTGTATTGTTACACATTAAGAGCAAGCACCACAGCCACCACTCCCCCTTTCCCACAATTTTTCATCTGTGTATGTTGCAGAATTACATGTTATAAGAACAGCCAGTTCTCTGCCTCCATTCCACTGCAAGGAAATCCTCCTTGCACCTAAACTGGAAATACTGCTTTAAAAACAAGCACATCTATTAATCCAATCTCTTTCCTGACATATTCTTCGTAGAATTACTCCAGTAGGGACCAATGTTTTTAAGCAATTAACCTATCAGTTAATTTTCCAACGTCAAGTTCCTAAGCAAAATAACTGAAGCAGACGAAGATAAGTGACATCTGCAGGCAAAACATGCCAAATTTGTTGTGTCCCAATCAGCTGCATAACCAATGGCTATACAAACATGTGGTTTAGATGCCTTAGGAGAGAGAGAACTTTTAGCTCTTCAACCTCAATTTATTCCAGCTCAGATTTCGTAGAGCAGAATAGCTTCCTTTCATGTGACTGCAATTGCCAAAGAGTATGGTGCATAGTCAAGTCTGGCCTCTGGACTCTCTAGAGTATGGAAAGGGACTGCAATCTCCAGAAAGCAAGTCACCTTGTGTTGACTAAGTTCAGTTCCAGGACTTAGCCCAGGACAGGTGCCTTTTAGTGTAAACATCCAGCTCCAGGCTCAGCATCTGCACCTCTGTCAAAAGGGAGCTTCTCAAGGCTGTCAGAGTGTCACAGAAAGCTCTTTGGCTCACCTGGAGGGAGTCATCTACATTTGATAAGTTAAAAAGCCATCTGGTTTCCTTTGCTCTGTAACTGACTGGGTCTCCCCTGACTATTACAGGATTGACAGATCATAGACAACATCACATCGCAGATGACTGGATTCGGGCAAGACGAATCCCAACCCAGATGTCTAGTTCTGTGATAGCAACAGCCAGGTGAGAGGCCTCTCACCACTTGTGAGAGAGTCCTTGTCATATCTCAGTGGGCATAAAGAGAGAAGATGCAGGACTCAGCTCTCAAGACAATAGATGAAGGATCTTATCCAGGGCTGGATGTGCAGCAACAGCAGCAGAAGACGAGAGGACAGACTATACAGAAGTGTAGCCTCCCCACAATATGTGACAAAATGCTAATAAGTAATAGATAACTCAGAACAACAAGGGCAGGTCTGAGGGGTCATTTTTTTGTTTGGTTGGGGTGGGTTTGAGTGTTCAGCACCACGAAAATCCCCCTCTAGTTTAAAGCCATGGTGCAACCTTGATCTGAACTACAAAAATCTCAGGTTTCTTATCAAGTCTTGTCTTGACATCTTTGCCAATTGATTTGATGTAAGTGATGAGACCTGGAAATCACCAGTGCTTCAGATACACACATTCATAAAACTGGTCGAGTGTGAAAAAAACCTTTAAAGTTCAATACAAAATTAGCATTGTATTTTGTACACTAAACTTGAAGAAAATCCCCAAAGATTTGCAGCAGATTCAAAATCCCATATCCACACTCTCCTTGCAGCTCCAGTGACTTCGATTCAGTACGTCAAAATAAAACTGTAGACGTAACTGCAAGTTCTGTTTAAAGGATTTGATTTTCCACTTACCTGCAAGATGTTTTTATTGTGGGACGCACCACCAGTAGCCAAAATCCTTGTTCTGGGCACTGCAATGAAACACAACATATAGGTGAGACTGAAAGTGCATATTGTCAGGATTTGCACTACTGAACCAAGCAATGAGAACAGGGAGGTGGAAATCAGATGTTCCGGGCTCTCTCTCTTTACCTCTAATTTACCTTCTGTAAAAAAGAAGATAAGACTTAATTACTCACCTTTCCAAGACACATTAGAACACTTCCTTAGAACCAGAGGCAAAATAAATATTGCAGATCTATTATAGTGCTATCAAAGTCAGGGAGATTTGCAAAAGAGATATAGAATAAGAAAGTCAGTGTTACTATACTACAGGTCTGGTTTGAGGGCAGATTGGTTTGGCTCATAGCTGTATATATACAAAGTGACAGGTAACCTTTAAAAATCAGCAGTATTTTCCAAACTTATCTCCTCCTGATGTTCAGTCATAATTCACTGAAACCTGGGCAATCCCTGTATGCTTGAACAACAAGGAAGTGTGTCAAAAGGTAATTAGACATGGTCTAAGACACTTCAGTAAAATTAAAAAAATATTCTGAATCTTCATCCAACACAAACCCCCACTTTTGAGGGTGTTAACAATATTATTCTACCTCCCTTTAGTCTTTAATCTCCGTCCTGTGACCCATCATTTATTATGTGCATGGTCCTCTGGAGCATGGAATACAAGCCATACATCTGTCCATAACCACAATTCAGCAAGGTATTATGAATGTGAGTAGTCCAAATGATCTCACTGAAATTCTTCAAAGACTTAAACCAAAATAAACACATAAATACTTTGATATTGTATTTTTTTTTAAATAAAAAATAAAAAATTACCATGATTTATGACAATAATAAGCTATACCATCATATATACCCTCCCAAAAGGAGATTTTTATTGTAACTATTGCTTTGTTATCTTAACCTCCTTTTTAATAAAAGCTAAAGATAATTTACTTCTCACAAGGCAAAGTTGGTGAACTTACTCTGATGCCCTAAATAACTTATTGGCATTTATCCTTTCAAGTATCTTAATGACAAAACCCCTGGAGAAGAATTAGAAATAAGGAGAATAAGCATGCTCACCATGCAATTGCTAGACAAACAGCTAGGTGCTCAGGTGGAGTCTAAGACCCAGACAAAGCATTGCATGGGGAACCCTATTTTACTGATAAATTTAATTTTATTTTCCTCTTTGGAGGATATTCAGTGATGCACAAATTGGGTTTTAAAAGCCATTAGGATCTCTGTCAATGTCAGTAAACAAATAAAACAAACAGCAGAGTGATTCCTCAGGGAAAACAAGTTTCAATTATACCAACACAGAATGACAGATCCCTGCCAAGATTACCACAACAACATAACAGCACAGAAACCAGTGAAAAATAACTAGTAAGCCTCTGTTCCTGGAGACCAAACCGAACTCCAAATGATTTCCCTAGTAGTCGCAATTCTGTCTTGCTAAACCTTGTAGCAAATATAAATTCTTGCAGAAGTACCACATCCAACATGAAAACACCTCATTTCAGAGAGAGTCAGCAAGACAGAGTGAGAAACAAACATGTTTGTTACACTTCACGGTGGTTAAACCAAAGAATAAGGCATGTTTGCTCCCCACTGCCACTGGGAAGGGGCTTAATAAACTGCTGGGCTCTCAGCATCAGGAAAGGATGGTGGACAACACAGAAGTGGTAAAGCCAAAGAGCAACTGCACCTGTGAAAGCTGCGAATGTATCTTAGCTCAGCTGCTTCTCACACTTCCATCTGCACTCCAGCTCTTTGTCAAGTCTAAAATTGTTTAGCATCCTAGTTGTCTGCACACCCAGCTTAATCCAGACTAATTCTTTTATAGCAAAATACTAAGAATCAGTATATAGCTAGCATACCTTGATAAAAGAAATTAAATTAATTTAGTTTACATTGTGAAGTTTCTAATGTTGGTTGAACATCTCAAGTTCTAAATTGGATCACCTCTTGAGTATGAACCCACACGATACACAGTAAACAACCCCATAATCCTAGGCTGAAGCTACACAAAGGGCAAAGCCATTCATTCTCCTCCACTTCAAATAATTAAGATGTCTTGCTTCACCAAAACATGCCCCAGTAGGTAACAGCCCAGTGAACCTCAGGCATCACTGTCTGACAACACAACCTGACCTGCTGTCTTGGTGGGACTGATTCATCCAGGCAGTGGAAGAGTGATCTTTGGTGACCCAAGAGAGCTGCATTTCCAGCACCAGCTCTGCTCATGGCCAGAACAGAGAGAGCAGCTTGCCTGCCTGAGCTTCAGTCTCTTCTTACAGATGAGGCATAGGTCCCCAAAGAACTTGTTGAAATTGCTAAATTTTAGATATACTTTTTATTTCCTTCTCTTTCCAGAGAGCAAGAAAAATGCATTGATCACTGATTTCAGGGAACATCTCTTTAGTGCCAATATTGTGTGCCTTACTGAACAGTGGACATTTGCTCTGAGATGTGTAATTTGATACATCTTACAAATAAAGCAAGCCAGCCCATCATTTATGTACACAGGGCATTAACAGAGACATCGCTCATTCATCACTAGCGGTGTTCTCACTCAGCCAGTTGTGTTTGAATCAGTCAGAAGCTAACACCTATCCCCCACGGCAGTGCACAGAAAGAACTTTAAATACAGTATTACTTTAAAACAAACAAACAAAAACAAACAAAACCCCAAAAAAACCCACAAAAACAAAGAGCAAAACCAACCAACAACTGCAGCAAACATAATTCATTAAGTCAATTCTTTGACAGTCAAGAGAATCAGATTTAAAAGTCTTTTAATTAAAAGCTCCCTGCATAGTACCTAACCAACCATTTTATTTCCTTCCTATTTAAAAATTAATAATTTTTTAGAGAGCCAATACAGAATTTTAACCCAATCTAGGAAGTGTTTGCAGCTGCATGTGGCATGGTAACATCCTCCAATACGCAAATCTACAGTTTTATTATCTGCTGTGGAACGTGGCTGATCTAACAAAATTCAGTTAAAATAATAATTCCCACTGGACAGGAGGATGGGTGAGACCCAAGTGAAGAAGGTCACTTACACAGGAAGACAGAACATAAGGCACTTTCCCACACGAGGCTGAGGAGTCAGCGCACTCCGTGTATGTTGCTCCTCACACAACAACCCCCTTTCTGCCTGTCTCAGAGCCCCAGCAAGAAGTGAGTGACATTAAAGTTCACCTCCTGGCTCTTCTTTTCAGCCAAAATATTGCTTTCAGTGAAAGGCACATGGGGAGGTAGGTGTGGGTGCATGTGGAATCCATCACTGAGAAGAGAGAGAAATCACTGTTATTTGTGTTCAGCCACTGCCAGTGGTCCCAAAAAGACTGAAGTCCTGCATCACTGTGTATTTACAAACACAGAACTGATGTCTTTCCAGAAAATCAAGCAGTTTAAGCAGATTAAGATGAAAAGCAGAGGGGAAAGCAAAGATTTTAGAAAAAGCATTGGCCAAGTGGGTTCAGCAAGTGAGACAGCGGAACCAGTAACACAGGTTGAGTCTTCCCTGAGCTCTCCAACATCCCCTCTAATGATCTTGGCTCATAACCGTAGCTATTAAGAAAAATAATCACATAAGCAAAGTCTCATCAATCAGAAGGTTAGGGCTGGTAATTAGCACCAAAAGTCTGCTGCTGCATTGTTTGTGCAAGGAGACTGGAGGCCTCCTGTTCCACCAGGAGCAGGGTCAGATCAGACTGCTCATGGGTCCAGATGCTGGAATCGATGGGATGACTCCTGACCTCAGGACTTGTGGATTTGGCTGTATTTCAACTGGACTGTAACAATGTGCCTGCTGTCCAGAATTTTGCTGGCTTATGCACTGCCAAGTCCAAAAGCAGAATTTAAACTTCCATTTTGAGGCCAAAATCCCTTCAACTTCTAAATCGAAATTTCCAGTGCTACACACAGCCCCGGTTTGTGCCCCAAACTCCAGGCACTCGCTGACTTTCACAACTCCTAAAAGACATTTCCAAGGCTTCATCCAAACAACTTCATAACGTCTTTCTCATCACAACTGAATCCATAAATAAAACAGAACAATAGAACATGCATTGAAAAAGCAGCTGATTATGCACATGAACCCACGCCAGCTATAAGCATGATTGCGAATAACTGCAATTTACAATTTGCAAGCAACAAGAAAAGTATCAGCCCCTCCTTTATCTCTCTGATTAACTCCAAACACTATAATTTCAAATAAAGTATTTTCTAGCTTTTCATTCAAGAAAAACAAAGCAAAAATATATGATTATTTTGTCCCATTTATAAAACTAATGTTCCAAAATCATCCTCCTTGCATATTAATGCTTCCAAAATTCATACTAATCTTTCTTATTCATATAAAGACTGCAGAATAAACCTCTCGCTATGGTAAAAGGTTTCTCTTGTCTATACCCTTTTAAATATGAAAATGTACAAGGTACTGAGCGCCCTTTTTGTCCCTGTGAATTCTAGGACTGGGTCCAAAGGCACTTGCTTCCACACCTCATTGTACTGCAGCACTTCTGACATCTCCACGTATTTCATAGCAGATCAAAAAAAGATTGCCACAAACCAGCCTTCAGCATATTAGACAATATCTACCTGATTGAGGCAGATGTAAACTGGAATGCTTTTTTTTTTTTAATTTAGACCAATAGAACTGGCCAAGTGAAAAAAATTGAAGCCAAATATTCAAACAAATCCAGACACCTCTACAATTCTAGAAACAATACATTAATTCAAAAAAAGGTGTTCACAAAAACTATATTTTTTAAGTGTTTCTGATTTTCACTTTGAAGCATAAGCTAATTTATTACAGAGAAAAGACATATTTGCCACATAGGTTGACTGTTTTCTTACTTATAAGCAAAGATTTTTTTCATATCACATATTATGCTTTAATTTCATTAAGGGTGTCAATTGCTCAAATGTAGAAATTTTACAGAAGTAGAATTTCTGAGAATTCTTTCTTACAGAAATAGAATTTCAGAAATTTTACAGACATAGAATTTGTTCTTATTATTTTAATGCAGTGCCTGGGGAAGGCAAATAACTTTTAAGGATAGAACTGATCATCAGCATCTAAGGCTAGAAGCAACTATCACACCAGCTGTAATTCAACAAGGGAAAAAAGCCTCGATTTTCTCAGCAGCAGGACAAGTATGGTTAATATTCTCCACATTCATGCTGCTTATATAGTCTCTACAATGGCATAGGGGAGAACATGGCATCATCATAAGCATGATTCTTCTTGCTCACACTGCTGTAAGGCAAAAATAATACCACTAACATGAGTAGATGTTCAGGCATCTAAGTAAAACAGAGTAGGACCGGTGTCTGCCATCAAGACTTGTATGCTACTGGTAGTCCAGGTCACCTTGAAGCCTCAAACAACTTCTAATAGCAGAAATTTTTCTTCACCACAATGCCAAATTTAGCTTTCTTAAGACCTTGCTTCAATAAAGACAAAACTTGGTATTTCACAACCTGAAACTTAAAGGCACCGGATCACCTAACTCTGAAAATCCACTTCAGATAAGAATTTAAAATTTAGTGTTGACTCAAAGCCTTCCCTTTTTTTCATGGATTTCAGAAAAAATAAACATAGAAAAACACGTACATAAATTCTCTCTTAACAGCACCTTAAATTATTGCAGATCACCCAAAACCACACATAGACTAAGATGTACTATAGGAAACAAAATCTGCTCAAGATACAACCCTACTGACAATTCAGCTTCATTGACTTTAGAGTTATGCATCATGGAAAACTTTGGTACATGAACGACTTATTTGGGAACAAGCAGATCAATAGTCATAACACTGTTATAACATATACATTGACACACTCACAATAAGACCTCTGAAACATTTGCACTTCTTGTAGAAATACTGCAGAGCTGCAATTGCTTATCAATTCGCTGTGATTTTTTTTTGAGCCACAGCTTTCTATTTGACAGGATATTTTGATGAAGCCTGGGATAAATTCCAATGGTAATGTATTAAAAAAAAATAAATCTGCAACTCAGCACTGGACTTTACAGTAGGGGAGGGGGGGGGAGTCAGCAGATTCAGACCAAATGTTTTTGTAGATATAGGCTAAATATTTTGGAAAAATATTTCTCTGAAAGATTTTAAGGAAAGAGATGGAAGACAAATTAGAAGGACCAATTAAAAATCTGTTTGGTCAAGACTCAAAATGTATTTGGGGAAAAGTCCTCTCCTGAAGACATTAATTACTAGAAATACTTCAATAAACCCTTGCTGTTTCTAACTTCTTTAAATGTTTGGTTCTGATTTAATTCCTTAAAGAAAAAATAAGTAATACATTTCATGAATTACTAAGGTAAAATGTGCTCATGTACCAATGGAAGTGGCTTATGTCAAGTTTAATTTTTTATTTTTTTGGCAACTCAAGGTTTTCCTCTTTTGATACCCGAAGGTTGGATCTGGCAAGAACTGTGAAACTTAAAAATAGCATGCATTGGTGAAAAACACTAATCGCCACAAAACTATTCAGCGGTTGTCCAGACATCTGTAAAGTAGCCAAGGCTCCAGTTAAAGGCTTAACACAATAAAGCACAACCTGCTTTGATTTATTCCATGATTCTACAATTATCCATGGACTCTTGACAACACCTGTCTTCACCTTCAACTTTGGAATTCCTGTTGTTCAGCAAATGTGAAATGTGGCACCAATGTGACAAAACAACCGATTCTCAAAAAATATTCTGAAGCAGGTGGTAGCAGCCTGAAAACAAAACCTAGAGGAGCCCCAAACTGAGCATCTGTAATCTAGCCGTGGCATTCAGCTATTTAATAACCTACCTACAGAGAGCTCCAAAAATGCAAAAAGGTCTGAGCAGACCATCTGCTTTAATGAGACCACAACACCTTCACAGTGATCCCACCATCCAGCCCAGGCCTGTATTCACCGAACTAAAGGAATCTGAGTAAGACCTCAGCTGAAACACTCAAAGCAACAGAGAATTTACTGTGTCTACTGGTTGTTTTCTTGTTTAACACTTTCAAAATTAAATATTTGCACTTTTCCCATAATTTAGATTTTTATTCTGTAAACTTCTAGTCACTTGATCTTTGTGGCTTTAGCCTTCCAGTTATATTACTAAAGAATTGGGTTTCCCCTTTAAGCGTTGGCACTTACAGACCACAATTAAATCCCATCCTGTCTTTCTTTTTGATAAGCTCAGGATATTAAGTTCTAGTACTCATTAAAAGGCATCATTTCAAGACCACAAACCACCGATACTTAGTGCTGCTGGTATATTACCAGTGCCTAGCAGAAATATCTTCACCACTGAAACCACTATCAAAAGAGCAGAGAGAGCATTAAAAATGTCTACCCTAGAAGTATCTGATACTGCATGCTTTCAGTTTGCCAACAAATCCAAATATTTAGTAGGAAAGTGACAGTTTCTAAAAACTCCTGATAAATAACAGAGAACCTTGTGCTAGAAAACTGACCAGCTTCTTGGGAGAATGTTCTGGCTTTGAAGGTCTGTAGCTCCAACAGATGCGTGCTCTGCAGAGTCCTGTGGTGGGAGACCAGGTGTCCTATGGTCCTTGTCACGGGAAGCCTCAGAGTCCAGAAGGGCTCTGCACTGAGCTACACATCACTGCCTCTGCGAACCTGGGAAATACAAACTCACAGCTCCTGCTGCTCATTTCACAGGACTAGAGGTGAGAGAGTCACCCAAAGTCAGGAGCATGCAAGATGTTTCCAGAAATTGCTACCTTAGGCATTTTCCATTAACTAAAACCAACATTTTTTTGGCTTAATGTGCTCTGTTGCTAACATTGCAGCACAGCTCAGTATTTCCTAAAAATATTGACACATGAGAAATTCGTACTTGAAACTTAGCAAAATATACACTCTCCCATGCCCATCACAACTCTGATGTGTATAATTACCACATGCAGCTTCACCGATCACACATCAGTAAATAATGCTTGCTGCTAAGTTATTTAGAAACACAAAAACCATCATTGTTTCATTTTTAAAAACTATTTGTCCTCATATACAGCAATAATCAGCCTTGCAGTTCTTCTAAGGGAAATGGAAAATTACATTGGCAAACCAACAGGACACCATCCATTGAAGGTTAAAATGAGAAAAAGTAAGGAGGGAGACAAATGAGCTGCCCAAGGTCGCACAAAATCAGTAGAACAACCAAGAATAGAACAAAGACCTCTTCATTACTTAGATCACAAATGCATTCGATTCTGCATTAGTTAATCTGCAGAGTCTGTGCATCAGTAGCAAGACATGTCCACAGGAGAAATATATAATAATAATCAGCTGCAAATTCAGCATTACCTAAGGCCACAGGATATAATTAAAAGGTACAATGTGTAACGACCTGACCTTGAATGACACTTACATGAAGAGAGGAAAGAGTATCCTACCAGGTATTTTGATTTTAGAGAAGCCCAAACCATCACAACGTTGGGGGGAAAATTCAGATTGGTACCTAGATTTGCAAACCAGATCTCTGACAGATCTCAGGACCACTCTGCTCCCCCTCAACACCAGGCTCCGCATCTTATCAACAGCATTAAAACAGCCTCTAAAAATACAACAAAAAAAAAGAGTCAAGGCCCAAGTATCATTTTATTTTTGCAAAGGATAAGCCCACTGAAAAACAGAAAAGAACTTACAAACAAGGCAATTTGGGGGCTTTCTTTACAAGATTTTTCAAAAGAATTATTACAACTATTTTGGCATCCACAAATATTGCCTGAAGCTCTTCTAGTCCTGTAAGACTTTTTCTTGTGTTTTGTGTTTGGTGCTGGTGAAGAATTTTTCTTCTTGATTTTTCTCTTTAATACCTCCTACTCTTCTCAATAGAAATAATCTATAGGTTGTAAACTACTTCACAAGAATAAAATGAATTGATAGGAGGATGTACCTGCTTGCAAAACATTAGGTTGAGGTAGCAGAAAATCTGTTCATTTTGTTTGTTCAATGAAGTTCCATATACCAAGAAGAGAAGCAAATACATGGAGTAGGAAACATTTGCTCCTTTTTCTCCCTAAGAACTATACCAGACTTACCAGTAGAAAAAAAAAAACCCAGCTGATCTTGTATACATGACTGTGGTGGGTTACTCCCCTGAACCTCCTCCTTTCTGTACCTACAGAATACAGATACAGCACTGGGGACCGCTTGTACCAGTTGAGGCTCTGAACACTACTAAAGTCTTCTGATATCAATAAACCCCCTGCTTTCCAAGTGGATTATTTATAAATGAATTTTGTGACCTCTGGCAGGCTAGAACTAAACCAGGAATACAGTTTGTTTTCCCTTTGACTGAAAAATAAAGGCTACAGAAAGATTAATAGGGAGAAGCAATTAATATTTCCTAATAATTGTCATACTGAATGGGAGAACTGCTACGTTTCTCAGGGTTTCTGCACAGAAAGGTTCCAGGTAACTATTCATTCACAGGGCTGGGTTCATGTAAATTGGATGCTGTTGCCAGGCAACTACAGGTGCTAAGGAATGAAATACAATCTGCAGAAACCTAATAGCCTGGAGAGAAGAAGAACTACAATCTGAGATTTATGGCATATATAAAAGGAAAAGAGTCATTCTCCCACACACAAAGAACACAGATACTTTATTATAAATGTCCTTAGTGTGCTTTTCTAAGGCATAATTAAGCAATAAAATCCCTACTCCACCCCAAATCAAATAGGTAAATTTTTTTTTTAATCTTTTGTTCATTAAGCTTTCTAGAAATAAATCTTGACAAATTACCTACCCAGACAAAAGCAAAAATTTAACCCAAAGATCTTTCCTTTGCACAAGAAAAACGTTAACTATAGAGACAACACTGCAACTGCCAATCAGCTATCTACTTTACCTTCTTATGTTTTTATACCATGCTCATTAACATTGCATCTGATCATCAGAAATTCTCTTTAAGCTTATTAAGATTTTAAAATATTTTTAGCAAGTTAATTAGAATACATTAACAGAGCTCATCTGTGTTCACCCATCATGCATATTTTATTTTATTCAGGCAAATTGCTTTTAAATGAAATATTAGACCTAGGAAGGGTACACTGTTGGGTACTGAACAATACAAGCCCTTAGTACAAACATCCACTCCCGAACACCCAAATAACTTCATGCCACTGGAAAGTGGGGGGATTTTCTGATGGCAGAGGGTGGTTTTTTTCAGTGCCTGCCCTCATCACAATCCCCTCCAGCTGGGGTGTGGGTACATGGACCTGATGGATCATCCTAATACCTGAACTATCCTTTGTTGTTATCATAGTCCCGTACAATCAACAAAAGTTAAAGCCTCCAAGAGACCACTGCAATGGAAACCAAAGGTTCAGCTACAGAGAAGGAAAGACTTCTTCAAACCCCACACTGTAGGGTCAAAGGCTTTTACAAATTCATGTATATGGGTGTTTTTTCCCCCTCCTGCAGTCTCTGAAGATACCATTTAATCTTAAGGCAGAAGCCCAATTAGAAGCTCTGGCATGGTGTAGCACAGGTTTCTAACAGGCAAAGGTGTATGTGGATTTGGCAGAACAACAAGAACAGCTCACAAAGAACGAACCTGAAATACCCTTTGCTTTAGCTAGCATTATAAATTTCTCTCTTTAATGTGCACTAAATGTCACTAAAGTCAATCACATAAAATTAAATAATGGTTTATGAGGAAAAGGGAGACAGCAAAAACTATCTTGGGGTATTTTTGTCATGCCACTTGCAGAATTTCACTCAACTGAGATGAAAGTCCATCACTGGACACTGAAAAGTAACTAGAATATTACAATACTAAGACTTTTCTCAAATTCCTGCTCTAAATTCACTCAATGCAGTCAAATATGACATCTTTGGAATTGTTCCTTTAGACTCCATACAGCCCAAATCCTTCCTATCTAAGGACTGATGAGAAAATCACACTAATTTCAGTTCTTAAACTAAGCGGTTACTTTTAAAGATCGGCATAAATAAAAGGATAAACAAAGTTTGCAACCTCATGCTCGATTCAGATTTTGCACTCTCAGTGCATTTCAATTAACCTGTCACAGATTGCGGAGTTGACATATTTGATTCAGATAGTAAAGAAAACACTCTTTAAAAAACAACAGGTCTGAAGCTTTTGATGAGCGATCATACAATCCGTATCAAAACACACATTTAAATCTCAGTCACTACACATTTCATGATCTGCATCATTAACACTGTCTGGTTTGAGGGATTCTGCTAATCTCTTTTAACTAACTGTTCTTTTCCAAGGCACTGATGCCTTTTAACTAATGATCATTATTTAGGTATGCTTTACTCCTGCAGCCTTCCTTGAAATGTTAATCTCTTCATTTCTAGAGGCTGCTCTTTTATAAACATATTCCCTATGTTTTCTCCCACCAATGAACCTCCAAACTGGATGCATTTTATTTAGCATTTGGCTGAACACATCAGCCACAGGGCACACTGGCACAGGGAAATTTTAATTGCAGCTGGGTAATTCTACAGTAAGCCCTTCCAAAGGCCAAGATAAGAGGACCATATCAATGGGTGGAATCCCTTTTCTCTGAATAGATCACTATCGATTGCACTGAATCCAAAACCACCTGGCCATAACCTTTTCCTTCTATTTCCACATTTATTAATCAACTCAAACATGGGCAGCATAAGCTGCAGTCTGCACTTTCTCCTCAAGCTCGACCGAGCAGAAGTTTTGCTTTTTAAAGGAATTCTCTGCCTTTGACAGCTGGAGGAGAGATTTCAGCCCCCTTCCATGGAGTCAGGAGCTGCCCTGGACACAGGGATCAGCTGGGATCTCTCCCCAGCACTCACCGCACATTGAGTAATGAGTCAAACAATCCCAGCAGCCTATTTGTTGGCATTAAAGAACACAAACTGCCTTGGTTTATTTTGTAACATTTAAGTAGAGATTTGCCCTATCTTAAGGAAAACACCTACCCAGAAATCAATATAAATTTCAAGTAGCATCTTAATTGCAAAGAGCAGGGCTTGAATGAGCAATGAAGGCAAACCAACATTTTAATGTCATTTAGAGTGACCAAAGACACTGAGATATGTTTACAATTAAGAGTATTCGCTAGCAAAAGGAGGAGGGGTTGGGGGTAGTAAAGCATGACTACTAGACAATAGGAAAATAAAATGCAATTTAGCAAAGCATGTTTTGTCATTGGCCTACCCTGGTGCACGCTCATTGTTCCTACAATGAAAACAGTGACTCAGTTGTCCAAGCCAGCACAATCTTAACAAATCCCTCTAACACCTCTGCTAGAGCTGCATCTGTAGCACAGCTATGCTCAAGCTCACCTGGCTCAGGGCTTTAATGAGAACCTGGAGCTTTGGCTTCCTTGCCAACCCAGCCATCACTAGAGAAGCTCGGAGTGCATCACCCACCCCAATCCCCCCATCTGACTCTGCCACCCCTCCAGAGAAGTCTCACCCTTATTAAAAAGCCACAAAAGTCCTGTCCACGGGCCATCACTGAATAGCCACTGACTCTATCAACCAATTATTTTATTTTATTTTAAAGTAAGAGGCTGCTCACATCTTCATTTGATCTGGCAAAAGGACAAGGTTTTTCAGTCTGGGTACATCCCCTAGGTACCCAAGATGTGGTTCACCACACACACCAAAATACAGCATATTCTGAGTCCCACTCACTACATTATATCCAATCCTTGCATAAAACAGCAGTAAACAAAAATGCACGACATCTTTTCACAATTCCTTGCAGTTAACACATTAAGTGGCAATAAAGGGTGCAATGACTTTCCAAGGGCATGTACCTGTTTAATTATTCAAAAGAAAATTGACTCAGACACCATGGTATGAAACACTAAAATATGCAAACGAAGTAAATTATGGGGGAAAGCAACAAAAGAAAAAAAAAAAGGGATCATGGTGAGAGGAACATATGGGGGCAGATTCTGATCTACTCGTGTACCTGAGTTTCTCTATGTACTTCTGTATAAGAAGAAAATGATGTGAAGTGACAGAGAAATTATTATTTACTCATTTCAGTACCCTGACTAGGGTCTTGAAACAATCTAACCATGCCTAGAATTTCCTAAGACAGTGTTATTTTCACCTATATACATGAAGCAATTTCAGAAAAAGGAATGTTTACACCTTTCTAGACAATCAAATCTCACTGCTGGGAAAACACTTACTTGTTTCAACAGAGGCTGTATAGAACAGAAGAAAATAAGCAGGATCTGATCCATGAGCAAATCTTGTTTATTCTAAATTAAGGGCCTGACATAACTCACTAAAATAATAGGAACAGGTTAACAGAAAGATATTGTTACACCATTCTATTTATTTGTCCATAAAACATAAATATCCCATTAAAACAAAGAGGATTTGATTTTAGCCTGGGCCAAAGCAAATGTCTTTCCAATCAAGACATCCAGTGAATTGAATGTCTCTTGTAAGCAGGTGCTACCGTGTTATATTTTCATCCAAACTGCTGAGAATAAGCTAGAAGAAAATGACAAAGTAAATTGAACAAGAAAGTGTCTGATCTTGATGAATAATTCAATGATGCATTGCAACAAATACCGATTTTTTTTTCCTGGTAAAGGCAGTTTACAACTGTCCTTTGCTTAGAAAAATGACCTTCTTGTGGTAATTATGCTTTTGTCTTTAGGCACTGGATGACAGTCTCAGTAATACTTGTGATTTCAGTTCACAGCTCTGTTGCTGATCTCAAAGCATTCCATTCCTGCTACACCATCTAGTCATTTTTTAATAAGATAATCCAACTACTGAAGAACTTCAACCATAATATTAGGCACCCTGGTCACTGACTGTTCTTATACTATTTTGGTCACTTTTCTTGGGTCCTAAAAACCATGAGAGTATCTTTTAATAGAGATCACAGAGCCATAACCTGCATATGGGCATGAGCCATAGTAACTGCAGCGTGATGCACTGATCAAGGCAGGAATGATGCCATGAACCAGGAATACGGCAGCTTAGTGGATGCTTAACAACTTCTTACAGCAACAGGGAGAACCTGGAAGCTAAGGATTTAATCATTCACATTCAGGATTGTCTGAATTCCAACAAAAGTATATTATACCTACTTCTGCCTTCTCTCTGTTAAAAGGCATAAGACTAGAACTACAGGATTCATGGCTGTTGGATTGTATTTCTGCCTTATACTATCAGTGATTTCTTGCATTACCTTGAGCAACCTTCCTTCACCCTTAAGGGTGGAGCTTATATTTTATAAACAGGTAGTATTAACATTAAACCTAGTCGAAACACAGTAAAAAAGCATCAGCAAGGAGTATGGGAATAAACCCCCTTCTCTATAGCCAGAACAAAGTCCGATAGTATTAAGCTGCAACATGTCTAAGTTAGACTTTTTGCAAGAAAAAGTTTTTAATAGTCAAGATAGTACAACATAGGAATAGGTTAACCACCACTCCCAGTCCTTGTGGAAATGCTTGACTGCATGGATAAGCACAGTGCAAATACAGTCATCACTCTTCCGTTACAGAAAAGTTACCTCCCAGGCCACAGCCAGGGCCGCCAGCGGCACAAGTCCAGAATAACCATGGCCATATAGTCTAATGAAAAGAGAATATACTTGGGAAAGGGCTGAGCTGGATGCCAGTCTCTGTTCCCAGAAGTATATCTTTTATTCCCAGCATCTGAAAAATGCATGATTTCACCTGTCAATCCTGTTGTATCCACAGTAAAGATTGCATCAGAGGAACCCCCTTACTGGGGAAGTGGGGTCAGACTGATGTTCTAATTATGAGAGAGACAGACAAACCTTCCTTAGCGTTGCGGTACAACACAATGTATTCAGATTTTATCTGTAAATCGTACCTTGTATATCATTATTAAAAAGGGACATACTTCACTAGAAAATCATGACTGGGAAAGGCTCATTTTGCCTTTTCTCACTTATTCTTTGCTATGTTCTACATCTCTAGATGCAGATGCCTGTAGATCTCTAGTTCTTTATGCCTAGTCTTATTATCAGAAAATATACAGCAAAGAATCCAGTCTACAGTAGACTACCAATCCAGACAGAACAACAACAACAAAAAAGCAACTGAGAAAAAAAATCAACCCTTCTAAAATCTGCAATACTGGGCATAACCAGTAGGACTGGCTGAAAAGCAAGGAAGGACAGAAGCACTTGGGTATTTTCTGTCCACTGCAATATATAAGTATCTCTTGCTCATGAATACTCAGATTACATTTGGCTACTTGGCAGCACTTCTTAACACCTAACAATCTAATAAAAGTATCTTTTTTTCTCTGTGCTAGACAAATCTGCCACCTTCAACCCCTGCTACCCATAAAACACACAATTTATTCAAGTACCTTTACTCTGAGTATAATTAACCTTTTCAACGTAGAAAAGCTTCTGTGCCTCTTAAATGAGCAAAGAGCTATTAATGAACAAAAAATACTTTCCTGATCAAATGTTTAATACTATTTCTGGGAATACATAGTATAATGTTACTGCCCATATGTTGTATAAATAATACAGTATATAGCTCATACATCTTCTTCCAAAAGGTTTCTGTTTTCAAAATATTGTTGTATGAGACTGATTTTTATACACCACAAGGATACTTTAGCCAGGTTACTCCAGATTTACACTGACAATCAAAAACAGATCATGAAAAAGAAAAAGCTCATTTGCCCTAGTTTCAATGCCAAGGGATGAATGTAAGAGGAAAACAAGATTAATTTTATTTTATTTATTTCAAGGTTAAACTGAGGAACCTTAACATCCCACATATGGACATAAGTTTTCAATACATGGTCCATGAACTCTTGGCAGCCCATAAGGTAAGAGAAGCAGGTCGGTTGTCAAGGAGACTTGAATTTACCATGTAAGATGTCCAGTCCCATACTGAATAATTTATGTGACCTACAAATTTTAAGTTTGAAAATCAGTGACCAAGAGGAAAGAAGGTGACACGAGTGGCTTTCATGCCCCCTTTCCTAATTTCTTATAGGGATGAGAGATCAGAATTAGACTGAAAGGCTTGAATTCTCCAGTGCCACACATCTCTTCCCTACAGACACTTTTCATTAAGGCAAATGTGGATTTAGGTTTGTATTTTAAATAAAAAGGATGCACTGAATTCTGCAGTAGCACAACTGTTGATCACACTGTGTTTTGAAACAGAAGTCCTGTCAGATATTTAGCCTTAGTTACCAAAAACTATCTTCAGGGAGTACAAACATTTCCCCTCTGGCATCCTGTCAGTCACAGCAAATCTGTAAATAAACTGTCAAACTCCATTCCAATCATTCTTGAATCTGCAAGGGAAAAAAGTAGTAAAATTGGTGCAGCTGGTTGTAGTCCCTGTAGAGCAAGGCTGATTTCACAGCTTTAATATGGTTCACTACTTCACAGCAAGTCCGATCTGATATATAGCATGCAGAAATGAGTGACACCTTTGCTAATCATTTTCTTAAACTTATCACATGTGGAGGTAATAACAGATGCAATGACTTTTCAAGGGCATGGACTGGTTAATTTTTCAAAAGCAAATCAACTCAAGTTCTGCAAAATTAAAAATCCACTAAGACACAATGTCAAGATACCTAAATTATGGAGAATCACACAAAAAGGGAAAAACAAGCTCTGGCCATGAGAAAGACAGTGTTAGACCCTCTTTGTGTATCGTCATATGCAAAGTAGGAACACAGCAGCTCAAACAAGCCAAAGATCTAAACAGAGATGCTGACTTTAGCAGAGACTTAATAAATAAAATGGGAAACCTATGTACTATTACCTAGAACATATTGGCACCCTTGTTCTATAATTCATAATGTAACAAGTAATCCTGTGAGAGCTGGTCAAGAATTTTTCTGCAAGGTATTTTTTGGTGGACCACAACAGCTAATCAAAGAGTTTTTTCAGCAGAAATGTGCAGCAGAAGAAAGATTGGAAAGAGAGCAGATAAATCCTATCACCTCGCTGCCTATGGACTCAGCGTGTAAATTACCTGACTTAGAGCAGGGACAGAACCTGAACTGGGGTCTGCTTTATCCCACAAAATTTTTCCTATAATATTCTTTCACCATCACGTTATACAAAGTTACACTATCTCCCTGGACCAGTGAATATTTCATAAGAAGCAGAATAGCCCCAAGCAGAAGACAGACTGACTCTAAACCTAACAGCAAAGACGCTGGCTTGATTTATGTCAAATCTAGATTCAAGACTCATTTCTGTTATGAGACAGAATAGGGATCTCAGTCTCAGGCTCCATAAGGAGATGCATCCTTCATGTTTCTTCACAAAAATCCCCTGAAATGTGACTTTATTTATGAGACAGTTTGAAAAGAAACTTTGAAGGCACATCGCTACTTATGAAACAAAAATACAGGTATTTGATTGCCCATGCTTACTCCGTCTCCCTACTCAGAAAAGCAAACTTTTCATGGGAACAGCTTAATGGGAACAGCTTAATGCACCGTAGGAGAAGAAAGAACACTAAAGTCAGTATGACTGCAATGCCTTTGAAGGTGGAAAAAAAAAATTATAACATCACCCCCTTAATTAGGGATGCCTTATGTTCAGATTTCTGCTTTCATTATTTCTTTTTTGAGCTCAGATTTTGACTGTCTGAAAAGAGAAGAATACAAATAAAATGCATCAAGATTTACCATATGTACCCCGGCCTCCTGTGCCCTATAGAGATCTGACATATCAGCAACATCACACTCACCATGCGAAGGCTACATGGCCTATAAGCTACTATTTCCTTCTGTGAATTCCCAGAAGAAAGAATGAAGTCCCTACCCCAGGTCTTCCATTTCCCTACCACACAGAAATCCAAACCTATTTTTCAGCAGAAGCAACAATTGCTGCTCTCCAGAAGTGAGTGCCAAACTGGTTTATTCTTCTCTACTTCTGTACAAGCATCTCATCCAAGGTCCAAATACACCAGCCTGACCCTGAAAACTTCAGAGACCCTGGTCTAGACCCCTGTACATGTTGGTGTACAAGGTCCTTAGCAGATCTTTCACCTGAAAATTAACCACAAAAAAATAAATCTCTGGGCCTGAATCTCACTTCCCACACAACAACTGAGTTTATAATCCCTGTCCATTCATCCCCAGAAAACCCTTAACAAATAGCAATTATCATCACCCTGATTTCAGATGTGAGAAAGAGATACAGTGAAAATACTCATCTAGATGTACCAGGATTGCTGGCCAAGTCTCCAGAGTGTCAAAGTAGCACCTAAATTGCACCACCTTTTCATTGTGAACTATAGCCAAGGCTTTCCTTTAAAATCAATGAGACATCATCAAAATCCAGCCTGTACGCTTCTTTCCATCTGAAAAAAAAACCAAAAAAGCAACATTACTTCAATTTCCAATAAGAAAAAATATTTTATTGGATTGCCCTTCCAGTACATAAAAAAAAATTATTTTGCATACAAAAATTTCAGCCCTACAAAAGTTCACACTGAAATAGAACCCTCTCTGGCAGACAGCACAGCACAACACAACTCATGACATGAAATGAACCCTAAGATAATGGCTGACAAAAAGGGGACTTTCGGTAAAAAGAATGTAATTATCCCAAAGGGAGTTGCTCCAGGGCACCTGCGTTAACTCCCCTGCCAAAAGTATTTTGAACTCTAATGGCTACAAATGATAAGAAAAGCTATGATGAGAGAAAGTCCATGAGGCTACACCTGCAAAGTGTAGTATTTTTAAGAGAAATGCTTTAGATACAGAGACGGAAGCAATTAAAAACCAAAAGAAAAAAAAATGTGTACTGCTGTTTTTGTTTTCACCCAAGGTGAACTTCCCCTGGAATTGAATCGCTGGCTCAGTGGGGCAGCTGGCTGATCTCCCAAGCCATGGACAGGAAGAGCTTGTCTGGGAAATCAGCACAAACCTCAGGCTTGTTTGTTTGGAAAGGAACCCACATGTAAACACGCTCACACACACATACAGACCAAGGTTTATAGCACATAACTGCAAACTAACAGGACCTGGTGATAAAGGACCAAAGTTCTCAATGCCATCTTTGCCTCAACCTTTACCACTAAGATTCAATTTCAGGAATGCCAGGTCCCTGAGGCCAGGAGGAATAGTCCAGAGCAAGGAAGGCTCACCCTCAATGGAACAGACCATGCTAGGGAACCTTTATATAAACTGTATGTACAGAAGTCCATGAGACGTCATGGGATGCACCCAAGAGCACTGAGGCAGTTGGCTGATATCATAGTGACATCACTTTTTAATATCTTTGCAAGGTCATGGTGATTTGAGGAGGCTCCCAAGGACTGGAAGAAAGCAAACATCATTTCTATTTTCAACAATGGCGACTAGGATACTGGGAACCACAGGCCAGTCAGGCTCTCCTTGATCTTTGAGGAGATAGAGCAAAACCTCCTGGAGACAATTTCCAAACATACAAAGGACAGAAAGGTGATTGGCATTTGCCGGTACAGCCTTCTAAGATGAGATGACTGTTTGGTGGGTGAGGAGAAAGCAATAGATGTTGTTTATCTCAATTTTAGCAAGCCTTTCACCACCGTCTCCCACAATATTTTCATTGACAAACTGACGAAGTAGATACAGTATGTGGACCGCGCAGTGGACTGAAAATTGGTTGAACTACTGAACTTAAAGATTGTGATCAGTGGTACAAAGTTCAGCTGGAGGCAATTCACCAGTGGTGTACCCCAAGAGTCAATATTGACGTTGAACAGCTTCAGGCCAGTCACCAAATGATACAACAAAGTGTATCCTCAGCAAGCATGCAGATGGCACAAACTGAGAGTGCTGGTACACAAGAGGGTTGTGCTGCCATCAGCCGGACCTCAACAGGCTAGAGCAATGGACCAATAGGAACCTCATCAAGCTCAGTAAATAGAAATGCAATTGTACCCAGGTTCCATTGTACCTGGGGAGGAAACAGCTCATGTACCAGTGCAGGCTGAGGGTCAACAGGCTGGAGGCCATCAGCTGCAAAGCTGCTCAGCAGAAAAAGACCTCCAGATCTTGGTGTACAACAAGGTCAACATGATCCAGCTACATGCCCTTGCAGCAAAGGCAGCCAACAACACCCTGAGAGACCCGTGAGTGTTCAGCCTGCAAAAGAAAGGCTCACAGGAGATCTTATCAATGTGCATAAATACTTGATGAGGGACAGTGAGACAACAAAGCCAAATTCTGCTCAGTGCTGTCCACAGATGGAACAACAGGCAAAGAGCACAAGTTGAAATAAAAAATAATTTCCTTTTAAACAAACTTTAAAAAAGTACAGGTGGTCAAACACTGCAGCAGATTTCCCAGAGAAGTTGTGGAACCTCCATCCTTGGAGATATTCAAAACTCAACTGGACACAATCCTGGTCCACCTCCTCCAGCTGGCCCTGCTCTGACTAGATGAACTTCAGAGGTCCTTTCCATTCTCATCTGTACTGTGATTTTTATCTACTCTTAGTATAACTTCCTACTTGCAACTGTAAAAGGTGTAAAATACCCTGAAAGACTACCTTGCAAAATCAGCCTAAACTATGTGAGATAATAATTTACAAAGATCCATTTTGCATCATATGTACAGACAAAAATACTAAACCACGTGTAAGAATCTACTTTGAAATATAGACACTAAATGCCTAGGGAACAAGGACTCAGAGCAAAACAGACAACTGGTCACATGCCTGTAATTCAAAGTGCATCTTCAGTAGATTTAATGAAATCAGGACAGAACAAGATCAAGATGATAAAATTACTTAAGAAAGCACCATTATGAAGGTAATTTTTTGACAAGTAAGTAATGACACTCTTGAGGACGTGCCAGTTATTTTGTAGAGTAAAAAATGTGAATGTAGCCATCTCTGCTTTGCAGGAGCCTTTGACCCTAAACAAGCCAACTGATCTCAATAGGAACTGGATGGAACCACAGCGAAGCAGTGCAACTTCGCAACTTGTGACAACCTAGTCCTAAAGACTTCAACAAAACCCAAACACATGTAAAGCTGAAGACCCCAAAGATAGCTAATTTACAACTGCACAATTGAAATAATTTTCTATCCCCTACTATAAATACAAGGGACTCTTCATGCTTCTTAAGTTCCTCATACAAAATTTTATCTAAAAGAAAATGGTACATCCTACCATGCAAAATAGTATGAAATATTTTTTTAGTGAGGAAAAGGAGGACAGAGTATGTATAAAAGACATGACTAAATTAATTTTGAGAACCTCCTGATTTTCAAGTGCCTGGTATTTAACATTGTGATAATTCCAAGGATAATGGGCAGTGAGAGCTGCCCATAATTTATAAGGGGAAAACAAAAGGAAGCACTCGGATACTGCAGAGAAACAGATAGACAGACAGATTTACTTGACATGCTCTCTGGAAGCCCTGCAGGCTTCATCAGCAGTTCTTGTAAGGTCTTTGAAGTGTAGCTGTTGCACAGCTTGTATGTCCCTTCCTCTGGAGCTAGTGAGCTTGTGGTGTTATAAGCTACTTAAGCTCCTTAGTCTAGATCTAAGCAAACAGCTTGACGCACTTACAAGCTTCACTCCCCCTTATTCTGAGGATGTTAAGCTGCTTAGCTCACTGTCTTCAACGTTCAAATTCCTACAACCAAATCCTACCCATACACCATGCATCCACCTTTATTAGGCTGATTCTCCCCTCTGCTGAGAATTCTGAAACATCTTGTGCCAAGTCAACAGTAGAACAAAATGATCTTTTATAGCTTAGTCCTTCCAAAGTCATAGCCAATTCCTGAATGCTTATTGCTTTGGCAACTACCACTGTGTATTTTCAGTATTCACAGATTTACTGCAAATCAAACATTTTATCTATTCTAGCAAATCTCTTTCCATCAATAAAGTCTATTAAATATTCTGGTTGTGAATTTCAAAAAAACTCCACAGTGATTTAACTCTCCTCTCACAAATGTGAGCTTTTTGATTTTGATTAAGTAGGAACTGGAAAAGCTTTTGGAAGAAAGGCTGCTTACACAGGAAAGATGGTTTTCATCTAAATCAATCTGGTATTTACAATTAATAACATTACAGAGAATCTTTAAACTAAGAAGTGCAGTAAGGCTGGCACAAATGGACATGACACATTTTCTAGGACTGAAATCACTAAAACTTTGTATCTATAAATAACAGATAGGGCAGACATTTATAAATCTGAACAAGAAACCACAAAGAAGAAATAATTCCATTTTAGAAGAAATAATTCCACTTTAATCATAGCACAAAGAATAAGCCACTGAGCCAAGCGTGGAAGTGCTGCTATACTGACACTAGAAATCTAAAAAATAAAACAGAAAACCTTAAAATGCCTAGTTTTCAATGAGAATATTAACAGAAATAGCATAGTGGTGAAAGGCAGAATTATTACATGCTGTAAAATAAAGGGAAAAGTTATATTGCAAAGATATAGGAAAACCACAGCAATGACTGTTGCTATACAGTAATGAAAACCTGAACTCAGAGCAGACAAACAAGTTAATTGTACCAACTTGTAACATAATCCATATAATTTGAACACCACATCAATATGGGGACCGTACAACAGATCACTTGCCCAGAATGATGACAATGACAAAAACACACACACAGAGACTGAAGAGACTGCCTGGACAGGCAATACAATGAGATACTACATTTATCCCTATATGAGTTAAGGTAAACAACATATTTGCATATGCTTTATGCTACAACTTCTCAAGAACCCTTGGGGAAAAAAAAAAAAAGCAGCAGCAGCCCCTAATCTCTCTTATCTTAAGCAGAAAACACAGAAAACAGGGGTTGAGAAAGTTACTACTGAAGAACCAGTCTGTAACTGCCACCATGTAGTACTGAGTTGAGGTTGTTCAGCCTGGAGGAAAGAAGGCTTTGGGGAGACCTTACTGTGGGCTATTAGTACTTAAGGGAGTCTTATAAGAAAGATGGGGACAGGCTTTTTAGTAGGGCCTGTTGCAACAGGACAAGGGGTAATGGTTTTAAACTAAAAGAGGGTAGATTCAGACTACACTTTAAGGAAGAAATATTTTACGCTGAGGGTGGTGAAACTTTGTCTCGGGTGGCCCAGAGAGGTAGTAGATGCCCCATCCCTGGAGACATTCAAGGCCATGTTGGATGGGGCTCTTTGCAACCTGATCTAGTTGAAGATGTCCCTGCTCATTACAGGGGGTGTTGGACTAGATGATCCTTAAAGATCCCTTCCAACCCAAACTATTCTATGATTCTATTAAGATAATCAGTCTATGAAGGGCCAATCAAAATAAATAATCAATCACAGTGCAAATACACCATGTCAGCAAAGTGGAACAACATAATAAGGAGAAAATACATTAAAAAGAAATTAAAGGCAGCAGCCAAAAGCCTGGAATACTCTCAAATAACACTAAGACTGTTCAAGGACAATGTATGAAGGCTTTAATTTCGGATGAGCTAGATGGGTCTACCCCAGACTGGGGGGTCAACAGGGGACGTTTTAGAACACATATGTTACCCATGCAAAATTTGGGTATAAATGAAGTGCCAAATTGTTATAAAGTTACCTGTGGAAAATACGTCTTGCTTGTACCAGTAGTACAAGAGGCATGTTTGGTGACAAATGTGACAGTTGTCAAAATGGGTTCCCAGTTGGACATGGAGAGTTTTCAATACCTGAGATTGATACTCAGCTGATTGGCAGGAAGCACTGCAAAAACAGAACCATTAGATACTTTGACAAACGTGATTTAATGGGGAATACAGAGTGCCTTCTGTAAGGGGAAAATCCTGCCAGAGAGATCCGAAAAAGGAGTCTCAGACCCAATTGCTTGACAGAAGTATAAACATGGATTTCCAACAAGTTCCTTGACAATGTCCTTTGCCAAAGTTTCTTGTACAAAGGCTGCCACAGGACAAGAATGAAAGTGGTCTTATGAATTAATGGTCATTTTTAAAAGACATGAAACAAACAGCATACATTTTCACATTCACCAACAAAAGGTGATCACAAATAACGTGGAAACCAGTTGAGAATGAAACAAGAGAGCCAAACCCAAGGAGTTACAGAATTTTCTTGTGATAGAGACAGGATAAGAAAAAAAAAATGGCAGATCAACTCCAATGCTGATTAGCGCAAACTAGTGCACACAGAACAAACAGACCTAAGTTTGCACACCCAGTAGGCTCAGAAGTATTCTCTTTGAGTAAGTCTTGGTAAATTTTAATAATTTCATGAAAATATCAGATCAATACTCAAAAAATGAAAAAGCAAGTACATTATAAGTACATTTAGCAAGTACATTTATAAAAGGAAACAAAACTAGAAACAGTATTATGGCACTTTTTAAACAAAGTCTCCGATTACTCAGTGCAGTGCTGGTCATACACATCAAGAATATAATAACAATGGAAACAATATAGAGAAGAACAACAAGGCTGACCAAAGGTGTGGGACAGCTTCCAACGATACATGAGTAAGTCTTGATTACAGATCGCCAGACAAGAAAAGAAATGGCTAAGGGAAGAGCAGAGGGAGGCCAGCAGAGCAAAGGCAGCCAAGGAGATGACAAATACAGAATAACTACTCACTGTTTTTTATAGTAGAAAACCTACTGAAGAGCAAATTAAATTATCAGGTGATATGGTCAACACAAACAAAAAATAGGGATTTCTCACACAACACACAGCTAAGCTGAAGTACTCAGTGCTACAGGATACCGTGGGTGCCAAAAAACTACATGCTTTTTAAAAGCGATTAGAGAAGTTCATAAGAAAAAGTCCATCAATAACCATTAAATAACCAAACCTCAGGCTCAGGAAGTTGCTAAACTGCAGACTGGTGGAGCTGAGAGGGTGGAATATCTGTTCAAGCCTTGCTTAAGCATTAGACACTGGCCACTGTCAGAGGAAGACTCTAGCCTAGCTGGTCCTCTGGCCTGACTCAGGAGAGCCATTATTACCTTCACCAACAGAAACTATTTCAGTCTTCAGCACTCTTGAAAGAGCCTCTCCTGAATTCTCTGCAACTTTTGAATGAAAGCCTGCAAAATCAGAGGTGGCCCAAAAGTATTCTCAGTGGGGAAGACACACTTTGCACATTTTTCCCTTCCCTATGACAAAACACATGACAGTATTTTACATTTAGCATTTAAAAATTCACCATCAAGCCAACAAGTAAGGCACCTTCAAACCTTGCAAACACATTTGATTATACCAGCTCCAAAATTTCCAAATATAACCATTTCCCCCATCAATGTGTGTGTTTTAAAAGTTATGAGAAGACAAAAGTCTTATAACCTTAATTATATTTATCATAATGCTGGAGATTGCAACGTTCTTGACCTTTTTTTCCACATCCTAATGCAATTTCAAATTAATCTCTGTTTAACAAGAGTTATCAAATGCCATATAGCATGTAAACGACACCTTGATTGCTGAGAAAACAT
This sequence comes from Scolopax mira, assembly GCA_004320125.1. Taxonomy (NCBI): domain Eukaryota; kingdom Metazoa; phylum Chordata; class Aves; order Charadriiformes; family Scolopacidae; genus Scolopax; species Scolopax mira. The sequence goes on from BJBW01000889.1 coordinate 329,073, forward strand.
CTCTTTTCAGAACATTATTTAGGCATGTATTTAAGTTTCATTGACCTCACAGGTACCTAAGCACTTTCTTGCATCAGGCACCTCTACTCCTGACAGCACCAAGAGCCAACAGGCGATGAAAGCCCATACTTCAACCCTGTCCGTCCATAATTTCAGTCCATAATACCCTACTCAAAGTGTGGATAGTCAAGACGTTGCTTTGCCTTTTTTCATTGTCATGAAGGGCATAACACAATACAGCTAAAAGAGAAAGCGTTTTCTATTTGTCAGAAGTAATTAAACATGTCACTGACTTTCTGTAAAACTCAAGAGCCATCTGGGAAAAGAGCAGTATGTCTCCATATTCGTCTGAGTGACAAGGTCAGAGCATCCCTCACCTCCTTGGTTGCATCTCCATCACTGACTCTCTTCATCATGCTGTAAATTAATCCATAAAAGTTTGGATAGGGTACCTATTGTAATTAGCTCTATCTGTCCAAATGAGGCATAGTGAGATAGGGTAGCAGCTGAGGGATCCAATTGGCTTGTGGCTGCAGAGTGACAGAACAAGGTCAATACACCAACTTTATTCAGAAGGGGAACATAAAATTAGCCCTGTCTTGTTCCATTTCTGACACAAGGTTTCAAGACCTTCAGTTACCAATAGCCCACTAATAAAATGCTTTGTATTTATACTCCTCCCTGTGAAAATTTTCTCTTGTATAAATCTTATTAGAAACTCTCATCTATTGATTTATAGACATTATTTCACATTCTTCTGCTGTGCACATCAGCAAAGAGCACCTTGAGGTACTCCTGGCAGCCATTAGGTCCCCCTGAAGCCTCCTCTTTTCCAGGCTGAACATGGCTCTCCCATCCTCTCTGCTCAGGGTAGATCCTCCAGTCCCAAAGCATCTTGGTGGCTCTCCACTGCACTTTGTCCTGTTTATCAACGCATTTCTTACATTAAGGGACCCCAAACCAGGTGCCAGATGTGATCTAATGGACCATAATTCACTTCCCTCAATTGCCTGGCTCTGCTCCTATTGGTACAGCCTGTATGCTGTCAGCCTTCCTTGTTGCAAGGACATGCTGCTGGCTCATTTTTAGCTAGACCTCCTACGTCACTTTTCAGCAGAGCTTCCCCCCAGATTTTTATCAATGCAGGGACTTGATGTGCCCCAGCTGCAAGACTTGACATTTTTTCCTTGTTGAATTTGATGAGGCTCCCAACAGACCATTCCTCTGTTTAACATGCAACTTACATGATTTATTCAAGTCACAAGCACAAGCTTCTCATCATCATATCAGAGGATAAGCCTGGAGATAGAGTTGAATGTGTAACACAGGATTAGGTGTACATTGGATGAAGTAGTGTGATGCACAGCTCACCCCTCTTTGGCCTTTTCTCATTATATTATAAGACCTTTCTCAATGTTTATATTCACGGTGACTAACACACTGGAGGTCTCTCCACTAACAGTTCTCTGTTTTCAGAAACTTGGCCCAAGCCACATGTCCACATGTTTAAGGGATTTCTGCCAGGAATTGCTAAGCACACACTAGGTCACAAATGACACAAGACTCACTGTTCTTGCTGGCTCTGAGCAAGAAGCTAAAAATTAAAGCTAGGACTTAGGAAACTGCTTCAGAGCATGCTTAAACACAAGTAGCATCAACAAGTCAATGAGATGACGGTGTCTGTATTTAAACCTAGACCAAAAAAAAATTGGCCAGACTGGAGATAAATCCCATTTATATAAAAAACCATAAATTTTCTTCTAAAGGTGATTTCTTAAGAGCTGGGATTAAAGGGTAGGGAAGCTTTCGCTGCTGCTGTCTGTGCAAGAACCAATTCTGCAACTGCAATTTCCACTGTCAATCATGCAGGAAGCATGTCCTCACCCAGTTTTTGTTTGCCTTCTAAATATTCTGTGAAGTTGCAAAGCAGACAGAAGCATTTCAGGCCTAGCTCTCTGAACTGGTAATGCCAAGTGAAAGAACATAGATTTTTATTTTTCTTTGAAAAGGAGTCCAAAAGACTTACACAAGTGTGAGGAAGAAAGTGCCACTAAACTGACAAGTCAAGGAAGTGCATGCATTATTATTTATGTAAATCCACAGATATGAACAAAGTGTGTCTCAAGGTAAAATAATTTCTGCCACTAAGGTCAGAATAGCAGGACATAAATGGAATTTAGGCACCAGTTTCAGGAGCTTTGAAGACAACTGTTTCACTAAAGTGAGTATACTTCCCCAGGATTTTTTATTAAAATTATTAATAATGTTCATAAACTTGTATATTTCCTTTGAATCTTTGTCAAGACTAACATACCAGATAACTGCTCTGCTTGCACCCTAGAAGCACTCGGGCTTTTCATGCATGAGTGGCACTAGGTCAGGAAGAGGTTAATGTGTGGAAACACAAAATGGATTCGGCAAGAAGGAAGAGGAGGAAACACTGCACTTCAGCTGAAAAATATGATATTTCAGCACACGGGGATACTAGAACATCAGTTATTTTCTTTCTAGGCAACAAGGGAAGTGCACTACTATACGTTCTGTATCTTGGCAAACGCAATGAGCATTACAATTTTAAGAAAACATAGAAGGGAATAAGGGAATCATTTATCAATACATTGTTGGATTGGGATGACCTGGTATCTACTAAGGATCTGTAAAATGTCCTTTATATCTCTCAGTTACAAAATTTTAAACATGCTGGGAAGGAAACAGTTATTCTCATCCTGTTCCATAGCTGAACCATGAATCAAGACCTGAGGTGTCAATTTACCCTTGAGAATCTTTTGTTGCAGTTTAATTTACTTTTCCTCCAGTGTAATCCTGGTGTCACCTTACTGTTTAATATTGAAAGTTATTGACAAAGGAAATGCTGACTCATGAAAGTAAGATTTTGCTCTAATGTATTCATGTGAAAATAAACGAGCCTGTACCATTGTAGAGTTTACCCCCCCAGAAAAATAGTGGGACGATTAA
>BJBW01000890.1:0-42504 GCA_004320125.1 Scolopax mira
TCCCTTCCAACTCTAAAATTTCAGTGAAATTCAGTGAAACACAAGGCAGTAAGCGTCCTATACGTTGCTTCCAAGGCAAGCACTGTCATCCAGCTCTAGCTTACAGGAATTAAGATGCCTGGAGTAAAATCCTCAACCAGCATCAATCTGTTCCAGGCAGCAAACTTCATCTCCCCACCTCCGCTTTCTCCACCCACGCCACAGTTCATGCTGCACCGTTTGGTTCAGGGAGCAGGTACCTCAATGAGTTTGTGGAGACTGTAGCACCGTGAGCTGGTATTTTGTGGTTTCTAGCAGGTAAAGAGAGTCGATAAAAAGAATTTGAATGCCTCTTGCTTCTTACCCTCTTTGTCGCTGTCTCTCTGTTAATAAGGGCTTTTCCTGAAAAGCATGGAAGCACATTTTGTGCACGCATAGACTGCTTTTGGAAAGTTCTGTTAACATTTTCACAAAGCCCACACAGCTCCAGGCACTGTACAAACACATGGGGATATATATACACATCAGTAAATACAAAGCAATAGAAAGAAATATCAGTAGATATGAAATTGAGGCCACTAATAATACGGATTAAAAATAGGTTTACAGCACAGATTCTAGTAAACAATATTGCATGTTTTAGTAGAGAGAGTGTGTAATGTGACAAACTAACGTCATGGATTGCTCCACACAGTTATGTCTCAGGATTTATTTAGAAAGATTCCCAGAATGCTAATGTAATCAAATATCTAGTTCATCTCAGTACCACAAGTGACATTAGTTTGAATAACAAGGATTCCCCCCCCCCCCCCCCCCCCCCCCCCCCCCTNNTTTTAAAAAAAAAGGATCCCCCCCCCCCCCCCCCAATTCTCATCTGTTTGTTCTGTTAAATGTAAAGGGGAAAAGAGCTCTACAATTTGAAGTCCGAGGTTTTTTCCTTTAAGAAAGCAAACCAACCACATCTCAATGGCTCCCTCTGCTGTCATTGTCTTAGAAGTTTCATTATTAAAAAAAAGGGTTTTTTTTTTCCCTGCCCCAACCACCAAATATTTGGTATTTTCACACATCGTCCAATGCTACAGCTCTGAAGAGTCAAAGACATCTTTATCCAAAAGTAAATTCCTTAAAGTTCAATTAAATACATGGAACAGTAGCATCCCTTTATGTTTGCTATGGATAGTATGGAAAAAATGTTTATGAATATTTTATTATCTTAGTCATCAGCTTCGGGGACGAGCTGGATTTAGCTGCAGACCAAGATATGGACAAAGCCAGATCATCTTGCATAAACCAACTGTATCAAAGAGGAACAAGAATTTCAACGCTATGGGTACTGTCCTAGAGACAGAACACGTTTCTCCTAAAACAAAAAATACTCCACAACCAATAAAAAAGCTGGAGAGCTACACTGCCTCTGGCAAACACTGCCTCACTCTTGGCCAGCCCCAGAAGACAGATGATGGAAGTTACCTGGCACAGGTGAGGGGCAAAACACCAACACTGGTGTCTTACCAAACAGCTGACAAGAACTTTTCTGCCTCTCAGCATCATGGTAGGAAGCTTAACAAGCACCCAATCAAAGACTCTCTCCAAGCTACAGAAGTCAACTGGTCCCTCAAAAGAACCAGAATTGGACTCCAAAATCTGCCCTCCTACACTTGAAGAATAAAGAACTCTGGAGAATGTCATTAATTAATTAATCAAGTTTTCTGCAGTATTCAGTCAAAACACAGAAGTGTAAGTTTAAGAGGAAAGTAAAATACTTGAGTGTCTCACTTTGTAGATAGTCTGTGAGAAACACCTGCCCAGACCCATGGTGTGTGGAGGGACCCGTTCAGTGAGCTCAGGGTTTCACCAGCAAGAGGTGCTCCCACCACATCTCCCACCTGGCAGGGACACCCTGCTGAATGACACATTCTCCCAATGTTTCCCTAAAGCATATTTGGCTCCTGGGGTTAACGGAACGACTGCAGTGAATTATCTCCACACTAGTCACAGAATTTGTCCCCATCGCTTCCGTCTTCCTTCCACTCCAAATCCGATCCCTCCCAAACCAGGAGCTATATTTACCCCTCGCACACTGCAACGTTTGATGGTCTCATGGTTCTAAATTCAGCAGCTTTCATCATGCCCAGGACCAGCCGTAACCCTTCTCTGTCGGGTCCCCACATCAGGCTTCTTGGTGCATTCGTGGTGCCCTGTTGAAACCATACTTAGATGCACACACTTCAATAGCCAGCAGTCACCCTGCTCACCTGATGGTGAAACTGAGATGGTTGGATTTTCCACACTGTACTTACCCCACTTTTCATTTGGTATGTGTTTAAGCTGGTGGAAGACAGTCTTTCTCCCCAAAGATTGCTAAGGTAGCGCTAGAAGCTACAGTCTAATCTTGATGCATCCATCTCAACCACCTTTCTCCAGGAAACATGCTAAGAATACTCACATTTCTACTCTTCCCATATCTTTGGCAGAGCAAAATTATTGTATTTCAACTATTTTTCTTTTTTTTTTCCAGCACACTTTTATGATTATGGTAGGCTAATTCACCTACAGGAGGTAAATCCAGCTTACTCTTTGTACAGCTATACAAATGCCCTAATTTATTACTCTTTGTAAAGCTATACAAGCATTCTAATTTATTACTAATGCCCTCTTCACATGAAATAGCTTCACTCTCTAGTTCTACTTGGCTAAGCTCACGCAATAAATTCTACCCATCCAAATATAGATAATACTTCTAACATCCCAGATTCAGCTTGGAGGTGGACCATCCTAATCCAGGATTAGGATCTGAAAAATCTGAAAGAGATTTTGAAGTATTCCAAATGAAATATGCCTAAATAATATTAAAATATCTCCATATTTAAAATCCCCTAAAGTGCCTTCAGTTAACAATTGTGGTTCTCTGCTATCAAAGCCTATATCCAGTTAATTTAAGTTTGGTTTTATTTACCTAGATTGCAAGTAGAAATGACTTCATCAGTTTATTACAGAGGTAGATACTATATTCAGGCATCAGCACAAAACAAATAAATTGTCCAAGAAGTTAAAGATCCCTCAAAAGGCACCTTCAAACATGTGAATATAACAAAGGGGTCTACACATTTACTTACCCCCCCCCAATTAAATCTTTTAACAGTGTTTTGACAAATCTTTCCAAGTTGCATCTTTATTTCCTCCAGTTCAGTCCGACTGCTGCACGCTTTCTGGTTTACAGGTATTGCTTTCCTGACTGGTGGGGTTGGAAGGAGCAATTTTAATGCAAGAATTGCTGATATTACAAAGGGCAAAAAAAGTTTTGGCCCACTTATACCTGCCCCTTTGAGATGTCTGATGACGGAAAGCAAGGGGGTAGAAGAGGAACACAGTTAGTTAATGCAAGCAGTTAGCAAACCCATCCTCCGTGCTTTTTTAGACTGGAGAAAGAACACAGCCTCCCAAAGCTCCTCTTGCATCTGTTCCAAACTCTGCCTACAGAGCTGGAATAATTATCCTGACACGGGATCAACTGTGTATCAGAAAACCTGAAACAAAAGATCATGAAACTTATCTTTACAGTATTTGCATGCTCAACCTTACCCTTCCTAGGTCAAGAAGCACCCGCGTGGCTGACATGAAACCAACGCATGAATATTAAGGGATGTTTGCTGTTCAAATTTAAGATTTCAAAACCAGAAAGCTGATCATATCTTGGGCTGCATCAAAAGAAGTGTGGCTAGCAGGTCAAGGGAGGTGATTCTGCCCCTCTGCTCTGGTGAAACCCCACATAGAGTACTTGTCCAGCTCTGAAGTCCTCAGCACAGGAAGGACATGGACCTGTTGGAACAGGTTCAGTGGAGGGCCACAAAACTGATCAGAAGGATGGAGCATCTCCCCTATGAAGACAGGCTGACAGAGTTGGGGTGGTTCAGCCTGGAGAAGACATTGGGGAGACCTTATAGAGGCCTTTCAGTACTTAAAGTGGGCCTACAGGAGAGATGGGGACACTCTTTTTAGCAGGGCCTGTTGCAATAGGACAAGGGGTAATGGTTTTAAAGTGAAAGAAGGGAGATTTAGATGAGATGTCAGGAAGATATTCTTTCCTGTGAGGGTGGTGAGACACTGGAACAAAGAAGATGTGGCTGCCCCATCCCTGGAAACATTCAAGGCCAGGCTGGATGGGGCTTTGAGCAAACTGATCTAGTTGAAGATGTCCCGGCTCGTGGCAGAGGACTGGACTAAAGGTCCCTTCCAACCCTAACCATTCCATGATTCTATGAAAACAGGAAATAAAACAACCCTGTCCCCTCCTTTTCTATAACGCTGTTAATTGGTAAATTAAGCCAGAAAACTGGGCAGCAGAGGCACGTAGCACAGTTGGCACCTAGATGAGCACTTCCACAGATAACAACCTAGGATTTTTTTTCCATCCTAGCTCTTACTTTCTCATAAGTAATAAGTCAACTTGGGTAAAGACTTCTTTATATCAGCTTTATAATAATTTGAGCTCTGCGTAAATTATGGTAGACTTGACATTCAGAATCTATTAGAAAAGGGCTCTCCCTCTGTAAATAAGGCTGAATACTCATCATAAAATCTGTAGAGCACAGGAGGTAACATCTAAGAGCACCTCACCCCTGTTCTGGAAACAGAAGTTCCTGGAGGGAAACCCTGGATTCCTAAGCACCTTTTTTTTTTAATTTTAAAAACTGTTTCCTTCAAGAATTACACTTCGGCTAAAAAGCAAACAATCCAACTCTCACCTGGGAAGGGGTTTCCCCTCTGCTAATTCCTGCAGAAGTAGCACGAGGGAGGAAATCAAGAAGAAAGAGCGAACCCAAGCCAGTAACTCACCCGACATCAGGGACATTTTGTCTTTCTACAGAGACAGAAGCACCCGATTCCGGGGGAGCACAGCACCTGCCTCCACCAGACTCCTATATTTAGTTCTCCTGTAGGTTGCTTTAGCATTTCTTCCTCCAGAACACCCAGAGGGTGGAAAGTCTGTGGACAGTTCTTCTAGACACACCTGGTAACTGAATCTTGCCAACAGCATTTCTGCCACACGCAGGGTATGATTTTTGTGAAGTGTCATTTGGCCTGTGGAACAACATTCCATTTGTCATCCGGGTGATTTTTTCGTATTTGGTTAAAGGTTCTTTTTCACAGAGAAAATCCAAGCTTAACTTAGTCCTTTTGAGAAAGTTCTCAATGGAGTCTTTTGTTCTTGGCTGTCAAATGAGTCATGCTTCTACTGCAAATATATTAATATATTTAAAAAAAATAATAATGATGTCTTGCTATAGAATTTTCCTCTTTTTGAAGGTTTTCTGAATCTATTCCACACGCATTGAGCTATTTATACAACTCACAAATCATAAGGCAACTGAATTAATTCATTGAAGTAAAAAAATCCAGAAAGGGCTTTTAACTAGATTTTAGCAAGTGGCAGGAGCATGCTGGAGGCAGCTGATGCTTTTTTTGCTCTTACAGTGTTCTTGAAGAGTTTCACCACGGGTTGTGGTCAGAGGCAGGATATTAGATTAGCCAGATCTTTGGTCTAACTGGCACAGCCATTCTTACAGGATGCAATTTGCGGGAAGCTTTTGATTGCAAAAAGATCTGCAAAAGGGCTGGGCTGAAAATTCAAAGTAGTCTTGGAACAAACTTCCTGAACTTGTTAAAACTTAGGACAGTGGGACCTTTTCATACTTTTTGGATCTCAGTTCAGGCAACAAAATGAAATTGTTTCATTTGCATATTTCATGTATTTATTTTTAGGATCTTTTTTGAGCACAATGTTATGAATACTAAGACTCATGAAGTGTCTCAAGTACTTTGATTTAGAAGAATTCAAGAAAAAAAAAAAAAAAAGGATGGCATACAATTGAATACATCTTTTCCACATCCCACATTTTGGTTTATTTCTTTAATTAGTGAGGTAGAAGACTCCTACACAAGTTTGGGGGGTTTACATTACAGGAAGATTTTAATTTTATCTGTGTTGGGTGTTAGCCTCTGTGACATTACTGACCAAGAACTTCGCACAGCCTGTGAAACTTTGTAACTAAAAAAACCCCAACATTACCCCAAAACTTTCTGCAATATCCGAACATCCCATACAGATTACGGGAACTACAAATCCAAATCCAAGCCAGCCAACAGCCAGCCTTCCATTTATGGCAGGGGTAGGGTGAAACCATCTTAAATCTCTCCTGCAGTATTTCACACCCAGAGGCACAGTCTCCCTTTGGACTCAGAACTTCCATTCTTGTCTGAAAAGCTGCACAGGGCTCATTCTTCTTTAAATTTTGCTAGTAGATTAGTGGGCAAATTACTTACCGGCCAGGATGTTTCCCTCTTGACTCCACACCTCAGGGGTGAAGCTGCAGCTGCCAGAGAAGCACGGCCATCCTGGGAGCAGGCACCCAGGGTTTCAACTCCTCCCTCCTACCCGCACGGAGGAGTACCTGTGCTATGCTTCTTTTCTCACAGTTTAATCGATCCAAAGACTGAAAAATCCCCAGTTACTATAAAGAAATTTATTTCAAGATCCTTTCGCACCCATTTCTGCACCCTCTCTATCCACGGTTCATCCTCTACCGCCTCCACTAAACCCTTCTTAGTCCCTAATGCTCCTCTACCTTCAGTGCCCTTTCCCTAGAGCTTCCCTTGTATCCCCCCACTACTGATTTCTATTTAACCCTTTTCCCACTCCACAAAAGAAAAAAAATAATTAAAAATAGGGCAAGATATTTGCTGTCAGCACATTTTTGCCCTCAACTAACCCCATTCCCTCAGTCTACCTTAATTACCAGCATTCAATTCCAGGGACATCCATTTGTGAGGAGTCTAGTGTAAAGTGCCTTGCTCTGTGCATATCCTTCAGCTCTCCTGTAGAAAACGTGATTTATGATAATAGGGTTATTACATTATCAATTAAATATAGATGAGTTGATGGCTGCTGGTGGTTGCCTAGGTATAAGTGTAAGAATTACTGCATTACATTTTTTGCATTCTGGTTGAAGATCTCTTTCTCTAGCAATACGAAGAGGAGAAAAATGTGGACAGGACACGGATATTTGCAGAAATAAATATTTTAAATTTCATATTCAAGACTACCTTTTGACTGCCAAATGACTTAACAATTTATTTTTCTCCAGCAGTATTTTGATACCAGCATTTAAGAAAAATTAGCCAACTTACTTAAATCTCACCACACCGTTACCCCAGTGCTTCATTAAATCATTAATTGCCAATCTGTACCTACAGTGCATTTCTCTCACTGTCTTCTTGCGCATCATTTGAAAGACAAATACTCTGCAGCAGGAATGGTCTCCTTTGGGATCTCTGGTCAAAGTCTCTGCCTTGGTGGTACCTTAAATTTTGAGAAACCCAATTCTAAAAAAAAAACAGCAGCTCATTTGATCTGATACGCGTATAAGATGTTTAAAGTCTCTTTTCACATGCTCATTTTGCAAAGTCAGCTGCTTTATATTCCAGGGTGACCCAGGTAGCAGCAGCTCAGACCAACAGTTCCCTTGAATCATGCAAACTTCAGAACTCAATTTGTTCAAATACCTGCGTTACACAAATCTTTTTTGCCTGCACTGCTTGTAGATCCTTCTGGGGAATATGAGAATGGAAGAGGAGGGGAAGACTGAGAAGTGCCATCCAACTTTAAAAATAAAATGAAATTCGAAACTGAATTTCTCCCAAATGAAACCCAGCTTTTTGTTCTTTGTAAACCTTAGAATTGTAGGCTTAAGATCAGCAAACTGCTTCGATTAGAAAAAAACCCCAAAGCAATCCCACGACACAAACTGAGCTCCATACTGTACCAACATACAAAAGCACAGCAGAACGGAGTACATCTGGACAGCGTTTCCTCAATTTCCTTTCACCTTAGGCTCAGTCGGTGTGTTTGCTCCCTGCAGGTGGAAATATCGCAGAATTCCATCTGTTTCTCATTTTCTTGAAATATGTCCCCATTACCCTCCCACTTGTTCCAACCAAATAAGCCAACAGCTCATTGTTCTTTTACACGCCATAGCTATGATTAATGGAATCCCAAGGAACGGGAGAGAAACATCAAAAAAAGAGAAGGCAGAAAGTCAAGGCATCCTTTCAAGTGAATTTTCTGTTGGAGAGAAAGCAGGTGAGGAGATTCAAATTCCTCAACAGTCACAATCTGACTCTTAGATCTGAAGACAGACACCGAGAGACTCCATCGTGGTGTAATGCTGTAGAAGTGCAAACAGAGACTTCTTCAGTCAACCTAGAAAGTCTTGAAGGCCATTAAGACAGGTTTGGCAGAGAGAAAGCTAACTAGAATTTGTAAAAAGAGTCAAACACTGAAAGTGTTCAAAACACTTGTGTATACTTTCTGTATTTTTTTATTAATCTAACATAGAACTTAATCATAATTAATTATCTTGTCATTTAATCAGTATCAGGATGAAAAAACCAAAATGCAACTTACCAGCACAGGCTGTTCCAATGATTAAGAATTATTCACAGAAATAAACCAATAACTGAGTAACTTCTTCAGAGAAGAAGCAACTTAAAATTAGAAAAAAAAAAAAAAAAATCACTGGCCATGAATGGGAATGGCCTATGCTCTGAACACAACCAACCTTCAAAGCCTTGGTAAATATATGGCTTATTAAAAGAAAACGTGAAATAGGGAGCCTTATACTGGAGCACAAGTTAAGTCTAAGACAGTAAACTGATGTAAGGCCAAGAGCAAAATCACAAAGTTAAGAGAAAAGTGGAAGAAACATATATGAGATAAATTAAAAAAACCCCAACACACACAAACAACAACAAAAAAACCCCACCAAAAAACAAAAAAAACCCCAAGCAGACCAGATTAGGAGTTCAAGAGGACTATGTGAACATGCTAATTTTCATTCTTTAATCAAAAGATTCTTCCAGCATCCAAAAAGCTACACTGAGGTATGAGTGAAGAATCAACCTCACAATACTTTCCTGGCTGTTTAATATTCTTCTTCTCACAAAGCTGTTGATTCTCTTTGGTGGTCCAGCATCTCATCTACTTCCCAGAACAAGTATCCCTGTTTCCACTTTTGACTTCCAATTTAAAAATAAAATTAAAAAAAAAAATCAACAATACTCACTAGCAACCCAAAGAGCAGATGCGATAATTATTTATTAACATTTAAAATAAGCATAAATTTCAGGAACTAAAAACTTCTCTGAATCGTTCCGCAGGTGATATTCTTGAAATTAAAGAAGATGATCAATACAACTGAAAGACCAAGCATTATGAAGTTGAATGGAATACAGCTCAAGTTAATAGCAATTAAGTTACATTAACTTGAAGAAATTAAATACATTTTTACACATTTTCTGATGAAGCACCACACTCACAAGACCCAGTGAAGCATCTCATGAGAACTAAGCTGCAAATCAGTTAAGCAGCTGAACAGAAATTGGCAGCCAATTTAATTTTTTTAAAAAATACAGTAAGAATTTAGTAGCAATGTCTCCCAGAGAACCAGCAGAAGAGGGATAAGTTTAACATCCAATGTGTTCCAGTCACACAGCACAAACATCTGAATTTTAACTAATTTAACAATTCTGTATTCCTGGGGAAAAAAAAAAAAAAAAAAGAGATATCTCATCCTTGCATTCTTTATTTTACATAGCTGCTCATCTGAACTGATGCAAATACTTGTAAGATTCTTGGGTAATATTAAACAGCAATTGCATATATTGATGCTTGCGAAACAAAATTTCAGCTTTTTTTTTTTCTAAATAGTAGATATACAATTACAGTAGATAATGAAAGATCCACAACCTTTTATCTTACCCTTTGGCTGAAACGTAATAGCTTAGCTCTAACGAAAGGGTCAACCAACATCCATTTAGCTTGCTCAGATGCTCAGCTTGGAAATTTTAATTCCCAGACTAAGCATAAAGCAAGAATTATTTTTCTATAACATCTGAGGTTCTTTCAGATGTTTGCAGAACAGGAAAGAATGGATGCATAAATTCGGAGTTCAAGATTAAAGTGTAATGCTTCACGTATGAGGGCAGAAATCAAGACAGCTTGTTCTGGAAGCCCACACGCTCAACTTAAAATGCAGTCATCGATCCAGAGTATCTCATCTCATTTCACACGAACATCCACTTCATTCTCAAGATGCACGTGAACTTGTGCGGGCAGATGAAGTGTCATAGTATCTCCCAGTGGATGAAATTCAAAACAACAACAACAAAAAGTCTAAGTTTGTCAAGTGTTACAAACAAATTTTACAGGCAAAGGAAGTTAATTCAGTATTAAGATGACAAGTGCAAATGCAAATAGGATACACAAACAGCTTATAAACTCTCCCCGTTAACACATCGCTTATCACCACCACTGTAATTCAGAAGAACACTTAAGAATGGACCCTTGCATTTAAGTAATTATATGCCCTTTAAAATTCCAATGAATGGCATCCCTTTTCACCTTTTGAATGAAAATGCTGCACTCAACTTAAAATAAAAAAAAAAGGCATACATGACATGGGAGACTGTATTCATCCAGTTATTAAAGCAGTATTTCTCTGTTTATATTGTTGCAAACAAGCTGAGATAGACTTAAGACGAGGTAAACTCAGCCAGAATTCCTCTGTCCAGAGGAGGACATTAGTGAAGTCAGGAACTTTCCTGTAGATTGTGAAAACAGCATCCAACGCCAGGCTCCCCTCATGGGCATCCAGAGGAAGCAGCAGACAAAAGATGTGACAGTGGAGTCTTCCCAAAAAAGCATAGGGAAGCGGGAAAGGACGCTTACTTAGACAGGAGCAAGAAATTCCCTGCCCCTCAAATGTCTGAAAAAACAGATTTCTAGGGGAAGAAACTTGAAGACCCACCCACTTGTACTCTGCTTGCAGCGTGGCAAAACAGTTCCTCGTGATATCCATTGGAGGAGAGATCCAACTGGCATTTGACTTCTGTTCCTCGAGTTTCCACGTGTGGGGAAGTGTAAGGTCAGAAAAAAAACAGGTAATACAAACATTGTGCATCCCCTTATTTTAATAAATTTTAAATAATAAAATTTGCTTTTATTATTAATATTTGGCTTAAAGAACCCTGGACATTGAAATTATTATAAATAAGAATGTTTCAGGATTACTATGTGAAGAGAAATACTGCCAAAAGCCTGGACTGGATATAAAGTTAACTTTGTGAACTAAAAGGTCCATATTCATCATCTTAAAATGCATTTTATTAAAATATATAAAGTAGAACAGACAGTATAGAACAGATTTTTTTTTGAGGAAAACATGTCAGCTGTACACTAATGTTGTAATTGTATATGAAGCCAAACACATGTACTTAAAATTCCTATGATCCATAGAGAAATTCTTTCCTCTCCCATTCTAAACCATGGTGGTCACATCAGGCTGAAAATAGAATAAATAAGGATGTGAACAGGTTACTTTCACTGAAACTTTCAAACAGATTGAATAAGATCAAACGGTCAATTCTCATGCCAAAAAATTCTCACCTAAGTTACCATACTCTAATGCACACAAAACCAAACAAAATTTAAATCAGAACTGCTCTCAATCTCTCAGAATTTATTATATGGATCTTCACCTGGCAAAAGAATAAACAAGAGACATTGAAAAATTGGTGTGTATTTCCTTAAAGTGGTTGAAAAAATAAGTTCAAATGGCTTTGAAAATAACATAAAATCCATTCCTAAATGGTGATTTGTATTTTAATGTCTAGAATAATTCATTTAAAAATCAGTGCCGCAGAAAATTCAAAGACTGTCCACACTGGATTTTCACTGCTCTAGAAGCAGCTGAAGTATTTAAATATCTTTCTGGTGGAACAGCCACCAGTAATGTCGAAAAATGTACTTAACTGTTAGTTACAGAATTCAAAACACTGTTGCTTCAACTCAGTTTCATCTAGGAAAGATGCACTGATACCTGTACATCAAAACAATTTGTTTAAAACTTTGTTTTCAAGGAATACTTTTCAACTGTGTAAATTCTCCTGCGATGTAGAAAGCACTCCAAAAAAAGAACTGACTCAACAGTGACAAATAGTTAAGATGCTTTCTCCTATGTATTAAGGTATTTGCACTTGAGCAAGAGCTCAACATTATCTTTTGTTTGGTGCCACGGATTTGCCTGGGACGAGAATCATTCTGGCAAGCCGCCTTAGCATCTAGATTTTGCAGACAGTGCATTATGAAACTGCCAGAGTATCCAAAAAGAAGAAAATAGAGGATGTATAGAATCGACTGTTCAATAACCTAAGCCTCAAATACCAGAAGGCATGAAGCAGTGAAATCTGTCTAGTTGTGAATATTGAGGTGTTTTTTTTTTTTCACAATCCAGGTCCTTCAAAATAAATTAATGCCTATGTTGTTTTCCTTAAGCCAGCAACTTGAGCATTCAACTGACAGGAATTATTTGTTGTCAAAAGTCAAATACCAGAAAAACCTGTTATAGGCGCTGATGTTACAAAGTCAAGAGATGCTCCAATGTCAGCAAAACTCGTACAACTCGAATTTGTACCACTTCAGTTGGTAGGATGAACTTTTCAGCAGTAATTTTTGTATGAATTCTCAGATCTTTTCAAAGGGGAAAAATTAGTCAAAATGGAAAATGTTCATAATTTCTTCCATATCTCACCATATACTACCAAAATCTCACACTGACCACCAAATTGATTTTTTTTCTTGTTTTTTCTTGTCTCTTCTTTCCCAGTTTTAAACATTCTGCTGCAACTCCAGTTCACCAACCCGTAAGTGCGTAGTTAAAGTGCAGCTGAGTCTATTCAGCAGCAGGTACTTGCTTCTGAAAGGATCTCTCTCCTTCCTTTCCCTCCCTCTGTCTTATTTCTGAACGTCCAACCTCACAGAGAACTGCTCAGATCGTTTTACCAGCAGAAAGTGTCCTGAACTGGCTGGGTATGGATCACAGGACAACAAATGCTGATACAAAGGAGAAGGCACCAGGATGAGAAAAGGGGTTCCACTGACTCCAACCATTTCAACAACTTCACTGTATTGAAAAATCAGACCCCCCCAAAAAAAAACCCCAACTGTATTTCTACATTTGAGATACTAAGAACCATTCCTTTTCTTTCTGGAGGAAAAGAACTCGTGCATGAGGAAGGTGAAGGCTAGAAGTTTTCACATGGCCATTAACTAGTACAGCACTCCATAGCTGATTTTTACAATGTTATATACTATTTTTACAGTACTTTATATGCACATAAAATTCCTTTTAAATTTCAGCTGCGCATACTAAACTCTCAGCAGTCGGCAAATCGGTCGCAACATGACTAACACCATCAGCAATGAAACTCTTCTATTTGTAGATTTGCTAACAATCCTGGAACAGTGCAAGAACTGTCACAGCTCTCTAAATGTGATCACCTCCTTCTCTCGCAATCCTGTCTCATTTTCCAAGCTTTCAAAGCCTGCAACAGAGCGATGAACCCACTTTATTCAAAACCTGATTCAATCCAAGAGCAATGCTCGTGCTATTAGAATAAAAGAGGCAAGGGGTAGAGCAGGAAATATTAACAAAGCCTGCAAAAATATGAATATTGCAGTGGAAGCAAACTAAGGTTGCACATGCCTGACTGACTCTGAACAGCAGCTTTCTTTTAACTGGAAACTTCTGTGCATTTTCGTAAGGTATTTTTGTAACAAAGCAGCAGAAACATGCTGATCCCTCAAAGGATCATGAGAAGGACTACATTCTTTGGACTCACAACATTGACCTTTGCCACTTCAACTGCTCAATGACGGTTGGAACGATAGGCAGTAATCCATAAATCAGCCAGCAGAGGGAAACAAGTAGCTATAAAACCTGTTAGCAAGAAACAGAAACGCACGGAAGCAGCGATTTTTGGGCTGAAGCCAGATGTCATAGGGTTTGGGCTTGAAACCTTCATCTCCTAGTCTCCTCTACAATATGCACTTGGCTTATCCCTCCCTTACTCCACTCGCTATTTGTTACCCATTTGCATTTCAGTGAGATTGCTTCCTCTCTCAAAATATAGGAGCAGCTTCCCTTTTGAGCTTCCAGAAAACTGGCAGTAAAAATTAAGATTCATACCTACAACTCCACAGTCTCAAACAATATTTTAAATAATGAGCAAGAAACAAATGTGCGCTGAACGTTTTGCGTTTGCAAGGTTAGAAGAGAGAAAGTAAAATAGAGCAAAATAGTCTGTATTCAAAACAAACCTTTGCCACTTAAGCTCCAGACCTTTGAATTGCCAGAACCTGTAAATGTAGGGCTCGAAACACAATATAAACATCTGTGTTGGACAGTAAGACATGAGACATGTTCAAATAATATGCGGTATTGCTATTTTAAGCTATAACATATCTGACTTCTACATTGCCGTTCTAAAAAGAGAAAGCTATCCCTGGAGTTTGGTACAGGCTGTTCAGTATTTTGTACAGTCAATACACCCGCTTAACATTTTTTTAATATTCTCTTCCAGCAGACAGAATGTGTTGCTGTATAAACTGAAACAACAGATATAATTTTTAGAAGTTAAAAACTAGTATAGAATTACCCAGTTTAAGATGTATTCTAAAATTCTTGTTGCATGGTTCTAACAAAAAAATCAAGTTAACGTGGCTACGAATATGTCATCTCCGTGGATCAAAGTATTTTTCTCAAGATAGTTTCAAATAGGGGAAAAAGCACCTGGATATTGGGACAATGAAACAAAAAAAAATTTGAGAAACAGAGTATATGCTTGCTAAACAAGAATTATGTTTATTTAGCTAGTGAATCACCTAGAGGAGTAAATTTTCACTTTCATGATAGCAATCTGTCAGGCTTGCAAACACCCAGAAATAGGAATTAAAGATTATTTTAAATGTAGTTATAAAGGTCATAAAAAGTCTGATTTAGACTGAGGTACATTTACTCAAAACTGAGATTCATTGAGTGGTAGCAAACAAACAGTTCCTCAGACAAATGCACTTTTTTCAGTATACATGTTACAGGAAAAAAAAAAAATAAAGAAATGTGCATTAACTGGTGGCGTCCACCAAGCTGCATATTAATATTCTCTTACACCAAACAGTTTGAAACAAGGGAAATGTCATTCTAATATAATTTTATGTTACGTTTCATTTGGCTAAACTGCAGCTTAAAGTTGCTTTGCCATATTAAAAGATTACTACAATAATTTTCACATGAACATTTAGACTTGAGTTTTACTCCAGGACTAAATATGGCATGATTTGCTTTTAATCTGTTGAATAGCTAAAAACTGACAATTAAAAAAACTACAACAAAGAAAAAAATTAAGTTGAAGCAATGTGAATCTCACATCATTGAACCACTTCTAATGGTTAAATGTTAGTATTTAACAAATTCAAAGAGTTAATGAATCCTTGCATTCGTTCGGTCTCCTGTGCCTTAGCTAGGATGCATAAATACAAAAGACAGCAGATACTGGTAAAAGCTTCAGGACAGAAAGTGCTTGACGAAGGTACAGTTCTCAAGTGTGTTTGGTGAGAGAGTATAAGGGCAGATGCACTGATGAGAACCATTACAAGAAGAGTCAATTTTGTGTTAAAGTGTTCAAAGATGTCACCTTAAGCAGAAAAAAGCTTTAATAACGTCTTCTTAGACATATTAGGCATTTCCAGAGTCTACATCATTAGTGTTGTAATTCTAGCAGGACATCTCCATATAGTTATTGTTTGTTTCTATTTCTCTCCTGAAAAAACAAACAAACAAAAGAACAAGAACAGAAAGGAAAATCAAGTTAATACACACAGTTCAACATTATCTGCTTTTGCTCTCATTAGAGCAGTTGTATTTCTTGCAATTTCTCTAAATTAGGCAACAAGCTGTCCAGTGAAAAGTTTCATTTTTTTTTCAGGAATATGAAATGTCTAATTCAAGGCAACTTTTAAGAAAGAAACACAGAAGTATACATCAAACTAAAAGGCAAATACGTTAAAAAAAACAGCTATCAAGAATAAAAGCTTTTATAATAATACTTTTAAATCACTTCCAATAAAATATATTGCACGAAATGAACTGAGTAGGGACACTAAGGGACCTACAAACAGGGCAGAAAAGGTACCTTAAATCTTCTGTGTGAAATCTTAGCTCTGTGTGAATAATTAAATATTCTACTCTCCATCCATTATATCCCTGAAAAAGTAAAGATCGTATTCCCAGGTCTCTCATTCAAATCCCACTATAATGATGTGTTTCAATGTGCTCAAGATCAAAAGGTAAAAGAAGGAGTTGGCCCAGTACCTCCTCCATCATACAAACATATCACTCAAAGGCAGAGAAAAAGCCACCCATTCTAAAAAAATAAAAAAAAATAATAATAATTGCTTTTAATAACAAAATACAAAACCAGTGAGGTAAGAATGGCTGGGAAAAAACTCTACTTAAACACCAGCCTGAGTTGGAGTCAAGACCACACTGACCACAAAGCCCTCACAGCAGCACGAGATGCTGCTTTGGGTGTAAAGGAACCAAGTGATTAACACAAACCTGTGGCTTTGCGTAAGGAACCTACGTAATACAAACAGCAACAAACAACTTTGTACAAGTTAAGGGCTAAACTACTAATTGCACCTAAAATACTAATTGTATCTCAACCAGGGACTAGCAAATGCTTCTGCGGTACTACAAGTCTAACACAGTAAATTACATTTTCAGTGCTTTAATATCATCCTCTATTTTTTGTACTTTGTTAAAGATAAACACACACTAGGACATTATGACTATCTCTAAGAAAAGAATAAACTATATGTTGTTGCCTTCATTACATATCTTCTAGACTCTAAAAAGGCCCTGTAGTCTGACTCAAAACAAAGATTTTTACCTTCCAGTAGCATTTCCTTTCTTAATACATACAACTGAGGACATTATATAATCTCTTAAAACACTCTTCATGGAAGAGAGGTAGCTTCCCCTCTCCCATCCAAAAAAGAACAAAAAAAAAAATCATTTCCAGTATTTTTATTATTATTGCATTACACAGCATGTTATAAATGGAACAGACATAGCAGGGAAAAACCAAAATAAACCAGGAGGCATTCGAACAATGATTTCAAAACCACTCCGATACCACGCTGAAACTTTATTATGCTAGAAACTATTTAGAAAGAGCGCGGATTGGCACGTGAATGTAATTAAATTCTGCCCCAAAGACACTTTTGTGAGAGAAGAGGACACGTAACATTTATACTGGTTGTTAGAGTGCAGCTGGTGATCTATTCCTCTCCAAGACAGGCCTTCAAGAGGAACATTAAGTAAAGTCTCACAGAGGTTCCTTGGTCACAATAAGCAGCTCTATGGCTCAGATTGTACGTTCTCAAGGGCAAAACTCCAGTATATTTAAAGCGAGTGCTATACCTGCACTATTCAGCTAGAAATCACATTTTCCTCGTTCAAATGAGATGTGGCTGATATTTGCCTAGTAAGATCCTGGTTTTAGAATGTGAGATGGATGGGATCAGCCATTCATACAAACTGATATGTTAACAATGCACGTCTGGGCTGAAACCAGAGGATCGCTGGCCTCGTGCCTGGCTGCGCGTGTAAGGCATCCAAAAATAGGCCGCTCACGCTCCTCTCAGATTATTCCTCCATTAGCAGACTTCAACTGAAGTCTGTGGTATTAAGAAGTATCCTATGAAACTGTGATGTTAAATAATGAAATATTGATATTTGCACGATTTTATATACCACCTATGTACACATAACATCATCGGTTCCTGTCCATTTGCAAGCAGTACGTATGGGAGCACCGGGCCAAGCGGCCTAGAAAGATTGTGGTTTTGTGTACCCCCCAAATTCAAAATGCCTTTTATTTCACAAAATTTCAAAGTGGAAAGGGAATATCCCGACTACCTGCTTCCAATGGATAAAATAAAGGAGGTGCTACAAATTTCAAGTCCATTTTGAATTCTACAAAAGAAATAGGCTTCAAAACAACACCAGCACACCTTGTCTGCAGTCTCAGAGTTACACATTATTACATTTATATGTAAATGCTTAAAGCAGATGTACAAAACTTGACATTTTTCAATGCAAGTGAACAGTACGTTCTCCAGGTATTGGTATCATTGACAGCTGGCACTCTGTACAGCAAAAGAGAGAGAAAGCCAGGTTTATTCAAAATGCAGGTAGTGCTGTTATACTCTAAAGTGAACTAACACACACACAGAGCACTAAGATCAGGCTCACTACCACTGCCTTCTCCTGGCTCAAGAAGTGTTCCTCTTCTGTTTTTTTGTGGCTTTTGTTTGTTGGATTGTTTTTGTATAAACAGTGATTATAGAAAAACTAGTACAAAATGAAACAGAATCATAGAATGGTACCTTAAAGATCATGGAGTTCTAAGCCCCCTGCCATGGGCAGGGACACCTCCCACCAGACCAGGTTGCTCCAAGCCCCATCCAGCCTGGCCTTGAACCCCTCCAGGGATGGGGCAGCCACAGCTTCTCTGGGCAACCTCTTCACCCTCACAGCAAAGAATTTCTTCCTGAGATCTCAGCTAAATCTCCCCTCTTTCAGTTTAAAACCATTACCCCTTGTCCTATAGTTCCCCTCCCTGATCAAGAGTCCCTCCCCATCTTTCCTGTAGCCCCCCTTTAGGAACTGGCAGAGGCTATAAGGTCTCCCTGGAGCCTTCTGTTCTCCAGGATGAACAACCCCAACTCTCTCAGCCTGTCCTCACAGGAGAGGTGCTCCAGCCCTCTGAGCATCTTCCTGGCCCTCCGTTGGACCTGTTCCAACAGGTCCATGTCCTGAGTTGATAAGCCGGACATGGAAATTAAATACTATTTGAATTAGAACAGCGTGGGAATGCATTGGCTGCTTAAGGGTCCCTGCCAGCTACAGACCATGCAAATGATTTTCATCACAAACTGGCAAAACCAAATGAAGGTGAACCTATAAATGCTTGGGCCTCAGAAACATGCTTTGATCTAGTGCAAACAAAAGTATAGAACTAACTTGGTCTGAACAGTGAGGCTGACTTACTTCCAAATTTCAGTTCTCTGAAATCAGTGCATTAATCAGATGATCTCATGCTGAAAAGTACCCACAATGTTATTTATCCCCAGATTGAATGAAATTCCTATGCTATCAAAATTTCAAAATTCAAAGCAACAAAAACCTTTCCTGATCAGACATGAAACTATTGAAATTCATACAACAGTGAAACTTCTGGATTTGTCAAAAACAAGGGAAAAAGCCTCATTTTTAGTAGCAAAAATGTAAATGGCAGCTTAACAACAACAAGCTACTACAGTCCTCAGCTGTATTTTTTTTTTGCCCCCTGCCCAAGATCCCACCAACTGAAGTTCAAGGTGAAGAGGGAAGGTAGAAGTGAAAGAAGGACTTTAGCTTTTTGTATAGCAGTTTTGTATAGCAGTTGTGAGCGTGTTTCAAGGTGCCTCGTGCAGGCAAACTGCAGAGTTCCCACACATGCTCACCTCCAGCACTATCAGCCATCCTTGACAAAAAAACAAAACTAAACAAAACCAAAAGTAGAATTTTGCAAACTTTTACCCCTTCCTGCAATGTTTAAAACATTCAAGCCTAAATCTGCCTGCTGTGCCCCTCTCCCAGAAGGTAGGGTTTCCACAGCAGCTTCAGAAGGGACTGTGTAGCACATCTCAGTTGCTTCACTGCAAACTGCGGTTTAATCTTCATCTCAAGAGCCCTGCTCGTCTGCAATGGAGGCAAACACGTCAGACCGCATTCTGCAAACATCTCTGCGTGGGCAGAAACGCCTGGCAGAGGCAGAAGAGACAGCTGTAGAGGTGGGGAGAAGAAGCCACGGCGAAGTTCATCAAATCTCATTTACTAATGGCATCAGCCGTAACCCGCCGTTTCTTGCGCCCCGGGTGTTCCATTGCAGCTACGGCAGCGCACCCTCAGTGCTCCAGAGCCAGGCTGAAAAACAGATCACTGAGAACACTGAAAAAAGCTAGAAAGAGTTTTACTCCCTCCCTTTTAAGACAAGGATCTCCTTGTCTCTTAAAAAAAAAATACATTACTGCAACCTTAAAAGTGTGTAAAATGAAGGTCCTTTGTAACTTCTCCCTCTTGAATTTCAAACTAAAGAGGGTAAATCTCCTGGAGAGAGGTATTACCTCAAAACCAGATAAAAATATTTAAGTATCTTTTTCTGAGAGGCACTTCTGGGAAGATGCAAGGGAAGGATCAGATGGGAAGGGTCTTTAGAAGCCTTACATTGAGCTAGCAGTTTTTCCTGGGGAGATGCCATCCTCTTCCTAAACGGTCATTTTTTCCTATTCCTTATCCCAACATGAAAATTACAAAACATAAATTAAAAAAAAATCAAACACAGGAAATTAAATGAGTTTTTTTTACAACTCCAGAGCAACTCCTTCTCCTGGTAAGCCTTATGAATTAATATTCATCCCAGACCATGCTGCTGCAGATCATTTGAACGCCAGACAGTAAATAAGGCTTTCAAGCCTATAAATATTAAGAAAGTCTGAAAAGCTATGAGAGATAGACTTCTGTTTATTCTTCCCATTAGCTTTGATGGCATTTTACTTACTTCAACCTCTGAAACACACATAGCAACAGTTAAAATCTTGAACAAGTTACAGTAAAAAAAGACAAATTTAAATTTGAGCAGTCACGTTCGTTGTTAGTGGAACAGGGACAGACCATATTATTTTATTATAGCAATGATAAAGGCAATAAGAACTTAATCCACATCTGAAACTCCACAGTACGCTAAATAACAGGGTACGAACATTTAGAAGGCAGAGGTGGGGAAAGAAACCTAACTACTTTAAAAGATACCATATGATAACAAACAACAAGGAAAGGCTTTGCAGAAATCAACCTTGAACTCCCTGAGCCAGAAAAACCCTTCCAGTCTTGTTTTCCCAGGTGGATACTTTCCTTGATGGATTGGCCAAATCTAGCTACAAGTAGCAAGCGCTTCCTTTCAGTGCTGTACATCGTTACACATTGAAATATCAAATTTTAATTAGCTACAAGACAGACATTTCAGCAAGTTCATTAAAAAGTTTAAAAAAAAAAAAACAAACAAAACCACAAAAACCCCAACAAACCACCCAAGCTTCTAGATCCTCGTTACTGTTTGTTAACAATGCTCACAGTGTAACGCTGGCTTTTGAAGACTGACAAGAGGTAACTTTTAACTACACCTATAGAAACTGCATTCAGCGATGATCACTGTCCCAGCAAAAGGAGCAGAAAGATGATTCTGAAACCTTTGTTAAATTTTCTCAGATGCCCACTGGCAACAACAATAAGATCCAATTGCTCTGCTAAGAAATCTATCGTAGCCTGGGAAGGGAAATGACATCCACTATCTACGAAACACACTGGGGAAGAATTTCCCAGACAATTTTTAATTTAAGATTTACCACTTGTGCTCTTCACACATTATGTAACTCAAATTCCAGTCTGTCATGAAGAAACAGAACCATAGAATTGTCTAGGTTGGAAGGGACCTTTAAGATCATCTAGTCCAACCATCAACCTAACTCTGATATAAAAAAAAAAAACAAACAAACAACAACAACAAAAAACACTCCAAAACCCACATCACTAATCCATGTCTTTAAGCACTATGTCAACCCATCTTTTGAATATCTCCATGATGGTACCTCAACCACTTCCCTAGGCAGCCTGTGAACTTATTTTATCCTGGTTGCTCATCATATTCCATACAAAAAGCACAATGAACATGCAAGTTTATGTTCACTTTTTCACAACTGACTGCAATCCCTAGGTGCAGAAGCAAAACAATAATTATAATTACCTGTCAATATTAAGTATGCTACCAGCCCTCTGAAAAGGTGCTCACAAAGAACTGGGCTCAAACAGCTCATCATCCGATACGAATTCTTGCAGTACGTCATTTCAACTGGATAAATCTGAAGGTTAAAGCCCATCCATTCCGATACAATCAATCCTAGTTCAACTGAATCTACAGAATACAGCTTTATTAGATGTGCAAGATCTGTATGGTTTTAAAAGTGCCATTTATTCCAGCAAAGCAGCACCAGCAATCTTCACTCTGCTTTCTGCTAACCAGCCCGTCCGTGGCGTGGATCAGTGAAGCGAGGCCAAAGCACTGTGTGAGGAGTCACTCGGGTTGTGACCCCCGTGCAACCCACAGGAATCCTTCTTCCCTGAAAACCACAGGAAAAGCGCCGGTTCTAGTCAATTTGTTATTAATAGAGCAGTGCAATCTGAGGAGCAGGGAGCAGAAGGCTGTCGCCTGAATTTTAAGGGCTATTCATGTATACTCAAGGTTCTGCTTTTGATCTGGAAGGAGAGATTTAGATTACTCCTTTCCTTTAAAAAAAAATCACAACTTAAAGACACAGCATTTAGAAAAGGTAGTAGAGCTGCCTCAGTAGAGCACAGACCCAGCTCAATTCAAGTTTGAAGTCTTAAGCAGCTACCTTCATGTTTAAGAACACTAAAGAAACAGGTACCAAAAATAACTGGTCTCTTGAGCACTAAAGTTAAACCTTTTGGTTGATATTCCTTGCTTTTCCAATAGGGGTCCCTATTTTACAGGAGAAATTGGTCTTTCAAGTACTTGACTCAGAGCATTTAAGCCACTCTGTGAAAAGGAGACTGTAGACTTAATTTTGCAGATAGGAATTTCAAACCAAGAATTAAAACGTGACAAGATCCACGCAAGTATCACTATAAACTAAGACTGCCTGGGAGTTTAATTACATTCCATCTCTTTCATTCACAGTCCAACATTGCACCTCCAGGCCCTGCTGCAGCACCTCATCCCTTCCCAGAGGAAGGCAAGGCCTCACCACTGCTCAAACTCTTACGCAGTCGCTCTGTACCATACCATATTTTAACATCAAGACGTGCTACCCCCATCCTCTAATAAGTTCTGAGCACAATCCCTGAACAGAAACCACTGATTCTACCAAATGTGCAGAAAACAGGCACATTTGAAATCCACGTGTCTGCACCAAGAGAATTTGCAGGTCATTTTTAAGCATCTCCAAAAGACGCAAAAGCAAATGAAAACATAGTAAGTCAGGGCACCATCATGGGATGAAAATTCTAGATTAGTATGTCTAAAATTATTCTAGCTGCAAATAATCCTCTTCTCCTGCAACCAGGGGTACACACTCATCTCACGTTCACCAAGGGAGCAAAAATGTATCTACTGTTTCTACTTTCTGACCACACTGTTTTTTCTTAGACATCAGACCCACAACATCATTTTCATTTATAAAGGCGAAACTGTAGATAAACATCAAGTTCAAGGAAATTATAAAACAAACAGTCCTTGAAACATCATCAGAAGCACACAGGAAATGCACAAGTTTCTCAGTAGATACTAGATAACCTGTTTTACTTGCTGTTTTGAACCTCTTTTAGATATAAATACACTAACTTTAAAAAGTTGTTTGGTACAACTATCATTTAGCTACATTAAAAATGTTGGTCAACTACCTGTTTTACTCAACTTGTACAAGGACTGGGGATGTGTCTGGGGGATAAGGGGAGGAGGGAGTGTCTACATTTCACCCTTAATGAATGTTTTCTCGCTTCCCTCCTTCCTGTAAGATCTTTTTAAGAAATATAAAATCAAGCACAAAGTCAGCAACGTCCTGGAGCGGAAAGGAGTTACACTGCTTAACACTGCAGCCTGATTATGAGACAGTTATTAAAGAAACAGAAACAACATTAGTATCAGAATGAGGGGGGAAAAAAAAAAAGAAATTACTCTTTTTGAGAGTCATAAAGTTTTAACTATGTCAGCTTTCCCATTACAAGATACGTAATACATTTCAAATGCTTATTTACCTGTCATTTAAAGGCCTGCTGAAAAGTAAAAATTCCAAATGCAAATTTGATACAGACCAATATACTGAACTCATCTCTCTTCTTAATTATTTTTCTGAACTACTTAAGAAAACTATCTAAAGCATTCTACAATTATGTGGAACGACGATCTTTTTTCCAATATATGCTCCAAAAGGAGAACAGTGTGCTATAAAGCACCAAAAGAAGTCCTAGGACAACAGATAACTGAAGGTTAACAAGCCACCATCTGAGGGTGAGGAAGCTGTAATCTTCCAACAACTGCATTTTTAATCAGAGCCACATGAAATTTTGATCCATATATTTACTGAAGATCAGGCACACAGTTACTAATACAGATTTTTTTCTTTTTAATATCTTTTATTTTCCTAAAGTAATTACATGCTCTTAAATGACATATTTTAAGAACCCTCTTCCATGTTTTAGATCTCATTACTACCATTTTCTGTTGACAGACAATCAAAAGTGTTTTTAAATAACTGGCACAAAAATATGCATTTTTACACCATTTAGTTCAAACTATGGACTAATGCAACTTCAGATTATTTCAGTATACTACTGACAGAATTCATGCAAAACATCGCTGGGTTTTTTGCTACTTTGGTGAAAGATCACAGCACTTGTATGTTTAAAATAGGACACTGAAACCTGAGACTTAAAAAAAAGGTGAATGATTATTGCAGAAATTTGTTTCCAACCCCTGCTGAAAATACCTCACCCAGCCCAGGTCACATCAATGAGTGGCAGACACTTGAGTTCTAATATTTAAGCTTAAAGAGACTATACACAGTCATTTGCAAGTAACCTTTAACAAATGGCAAAGTTACTGAAGTTTCATGTTAATCACAAGTCTATTCATTGCACTTTTATAAGTATACTGCCATATTTTAATAAAACATACTGCTAGGTCATATTGGAAATTAATTATTGATTCCCCCTGAGTTGTTAAGATTAAACTTTTACAACCAATTATTTTACAATAAGTTAACTGGAATGACAAATAGTTATAAAGTAAATTAAAACCATAAATCACATGCTGTTTACTACGTTTAGGTCCCTGCCTGTATGAAAGTTTGTTACCACCTATGCACCAACAAAACATTAGCTTTAAGGAACATGTAAATGACTACTGCTTGACGCATTTAATATTTTATTATTGGCATTAAGCACTTTTTTTTGTGACAGAAACACTGGAAACAAAGTGATTGTCAGAGCCAATACAGAAAGTGGGTGAACTTAACGTACACAGTTCTACTGGCAGTAAAAAGCACAGTAATTTAAATATAGCTCCATAAAAGCCTAGCTGCCACTAGGTCATAAAGGATTAATCAATTAACCATAAACCAGAGCTTACAATACTAGTTGTTGCATTTCCAAACTATTCTTGAATCATGAGAGAGTTAACAAGTGTATGTTTACAATTTAAAGACAGGCTGTTTGTGCACTGGTCAATAAAAGAAGAAACCTAGAGATTTAAAATCAGCAGTCAAATGTAACAGAATGATAAAGATGAACCCTCGGTGACCATCATTAGTTTAATTTGGACTGCTTATATTTTTAAGTACATATTTATTTACTTGAGGCACATCTCAAACCTGCCTACAAAGAGAAAACCTCATAACTGAATATGCAGTTCTATTTTTTTATAATTTGTCACAAAATCAATTTGTACAATGCTGTAGAAGAATCAATGCCTACTGTGCAAGTATCTTGACAAGGGTGTTTTCTCCCATAGTACTGGGAAAGGTAAATTAACAGAGAAATGCAGAGCTCAGTACTTCAGTCAGAGATACTGAGCGTCCCCCTGAAGATATTAAAGTAAATAGGAATGTTATATTATTACACAAATATGCATAACTACAGTCATCAGTTTACAGTCCTATTAAATGCTGAATGTATTACTTTGAATTTTAAGTTTAGCATACACAGAAACACTACCAATAATCCACGTTCCCCCTCTCCACTACATTTCACAGCTTTCATCTACTGAAGAGGGAACAAAACCACAAATAAAACACATTCTCTTCTGAGTCGCCTTGGCACGTCTGAATTATAACTCCGTTTATATGGTTTTGACAAAAGTAGATAATTTTGAAGCAAACCAGTTATTTGTGAAGTGTCTTAAAATATCAAAAAATAAGAAAATACTGAAACACGTAGGCTACAGAGAAACATAGTAACAGTTTTTCCCAAACATTACCAAAATCACTGTGAAGTTGTACTAAAGCCTGAAAAAGTGAAAGGTTTCCCCTTATATCGAATGGGAGCAACAATACTAATCTAGGGCATATTGCATTTTCTTTTTAGGAAAAAAAAATAATAAAATAATAAAAATCGAAAGGCATTACACGCCCAACTGGGATATTCATCTTGCCTCCAAACAATAAAAAACTTCCAACGTAGCAATTTATTGCAGAGCTGCACAATAAAACTACCACATTGATTTTGGCAACGCGGCGACGCCGGTCTGAAGGATTAGGAAAGTGCAAGAGGGGGGAACCACTGCAGGAGGAGAAACCCAAGAGAAGCACAGAGGCTGTAAAGCACTCGAAATACTTACGCAGACAGAATGGTGGCAGCTTCAAGAAGTGAGCAAATTCAAGACTTTACAACCCACAAGGCCTCTAATTAGCATAAACCCTAGACTTTTGGGTTTTGTTTCATTCAGTAGGTGGTGTCACAGGATGAATGGAGAGTACTACCACCAACCTGCACTGCTGCAAACTCCCATTTCTGAATACTTGCACATCATCTAACTGGAACAATAGTTCCTGAAATGTTGCTAACCACAAGATAGATCGTATATTTACACTTATTAGCAAGAAAATAAATATAGCAAAAGTAAATACTGTGGCTAAAGGTGAACACAACCGTTACTAGTAGGGAGAGTACAAGCAAGTAGACAAGTACTACAAAACAGCTTAAGTTAGACTTCTTTTTCCCTTGTCTGGTTTTCTGAAATACCTGCAAAACTGGGGGATTTCTACAGATTTATCATACATATACTGTTCTTCACAGAAACGAACTAAACATTAATCTTTTTTTGGAAATGCACTATCAGAAATGTCAAAAAAATTATTCTGATGCTGTACAAGCCGCGACTGTATCACTTCTGTGTTTCATAATTATATGAAAGAAACTGAATCAAGGGGGGAAACTCCCCCCGTGTTTCACAGTAATCGTGCTGTTTAATATTTCAACTCAAATTCTGCTTTGATGAAACATTACATTAAATAAAAGTAAGCTTTTCCTGTTATTTTAGGTCCTTTTTATGAAGCTGTTAGAAGTCTCCAGTTCTGGATAATACACTCAATTCAGTTTATGTTTACTTTGAAGAGTAAAACATGTCAGAAGCCTGCTTATGCAGGTCTGTGTTACCACTGTGGTTAAACACACGCCCTCGTTAACAAAACAAGTTACAAGAACTTAAATCTTTTCATTAAGAACTAGTTATATCAAGTACAGACACCTCGGATAAAAAGCACCACTTTCTTGTTCAACACACACACGCAGTTGTATGAAAAACACGGCTTCCAAACCTAGAAAAAACAGGAGAGCTACTGTAACAACATTGATTTCTTACCCTACGCATGGCTTCCTCCTCCTCTTGACGCTTCTCATAATGTGCAAAGTCATCAAAGATTGAGGTGGTATGCTTGAAAGTAGCAATTATTTTAAGCACTTGCTTGGCTTTTTCTAGGGGTACCTCTTGAGTGTCCCTCGAATTGGTAACCGGTTTGTTGTCATTGTTTTCCAAGCGAATATGCCGCAGTTGGTTATTGGGAACGTCTTTGACAAAGATCCATTTGACATCAAACTTCCCCTTCCACTTATCCTGAGACCAGACACCAGCGTAGGCATTGTAGTCCACAACAGACTTCATCTCAGCCACTCCACAAAAATGTCCACTGCCATTCACGCTGAAGAGTAAATAGAGCGGGCCTTTTCCGTTCAGGGACCGGTAAGCAGCATCCAAGCGCTTATTCCCATGTTCAGTACTACACCAGATAGAGTACTTAATGGAGCGATGAATATCATCCTCTGAATAACTTTTGATTATAAACACACGTCCGTTCTTCAGATTCCAATCGAAGTCTTTGGGATTGTAGTTGTTTATGGCCTTTAGTTTCTCCAGCACTGGGTGCACCTCCACGCCGGAAGGCGAGGAGCTGACGGATACAACACCTAAACCAAAGTTCTCGCTGCCAGCTCCGTTGTTCTGGCTGAAGCCCACACCCCGATTACGAGGAGCCACCCAGCGGTTTTGCAGCTGCTGCTGCTGCAACTGGTGAGGCTGGGCCTGCTGCTGAGGTCCTTGTTGCTGCTGTGGTTGCTGTGGCTGAGGCTGCTGTTGAGGCAGTTGGCTTTGCACCAGTGGTGGCGGTTGAATTAATGGCTGAGGCTGCTGGATTATAGTCTGAGGAGGCAGTACTGGTTGGGCTGGGGGGGCTTTTACCACTGACCCTTTGTCATCCCAAGTTCCAATATTCATGTTGTGTTTTATAGGTGGAGGGGGTACAGCAGGGCCCCCGATGCCCACGTTACCTTTAGGCTTGAGTTTCGGTTGAGGTTTAGCAGGCTTCCTGGCAATGGCAGCCCACGAGGTCGGTTTAGGCGCTGAACTGCTAACTGGGGGCACGCTGTTCGCCGCGATGCTTGTCATACCTGTACTGCTCAGAGCTGAACCTACAGTTTTTGTCACAGCAGCCGTCATATCTCCACCAATTTTCAGTCCGGTCATGCCTTGCTCGATGCTGCTAATGCCAGGCACCTTGCTCAGAGTATCGCTGCCAAATCCAGCCTGTCCATCTGCTATGGCTCTCCCAAGAGAACTAGGTGGATAGCCATAGCTGCTGCTGTAAGCAGAGCTTTGCGTTGATTGTCCCTGAGATCCACTTGTCCCCCATGTAGAGAAGTCTGCATTCCCAGGAAAAAAATTAAATCCGTGCTGCCCAAGAAAGGGAGGGGTATTTCCTAATGCCCCGGGTTGACTAAATACACCATCAGGTATGTAATGGTGTTCACCGTTACTCATCTGTCCATAGGTTGTCAAGTATGGCATTGGAGGGTCGCCTGCAGTTGACCATGCTGCTTCGCCTAAAGAGTATGGAAACCCAATGGATGGAGCATAATAACTAGGCATATATGGGTCTGACATTGGTGGATAGCTGTTACTCTGCAAGGAAAATAAAACAAGAGTCAGTAATACAGACAATTATGGTCAGGGGAAAAAAAAAAAAAAAAAAAAAACACCACAAAAAAACACACACACAAAACAGCCTGTAATACAGCCCAAAACATTTTTGAAGGATTATATGACCCCGTTTGTAACTTCCACCAGTCCTCTCCATGTAAAAATATGAACAAGGTATCTCTTAGATAGGGTCATTTTTTCTTCAAGAGATCTTTTCAAAGCACTAAAGAAGCCCCATATATTTTAATATATTAACTTAATTTTCGGTTACTGAGGCTTAACTGCTTCCATGTTAACAGTATCAAAACAAGTTACTTCAAAAAAAAAAAAAATCCTAACTGTAGTTTCATAACTGCAGAAAAACAACTGCAACTACGGTTTGAAGGATTGGTATTCTTAGTTTTTTGTCAAATTTGTCACTTCTAGTTGGAGACATCTGCCAGAACATTATAGTGAAAAGGATGCCAGTTTGTTTCAGGAGGAACAACAATCAAACCATAACATTTCCACATTCTTGAGAATGGGCATTAAGTACAATCCATGCTCTAGAAGAACAAAGTCTGCTGGCTAAACTCAAATTCCACTCCCAAGGCTCCTGGGAAATCACAGCATTTACTTCTTGAGACAATAAAGCTCCAACAGATTTGAAGGACTACCCCCATTTGACTTCTAATCTTGTTCTGGGGAAAACATTGCACAGATGATGATGCCTCCTTAATGTTGTATTATTTGAAAAAAAAAAAAAATGGGAAGGCAAGGAAAATTCTCAAAGACTTGTAATAATTTGCACTTTCTCCCTCTCTCAAGGCCACTACAACTTAACAACTACAAACTTAACATAATGAATATTAACTTTTACTACAGAGACAATTCACAGATCTAAAAATAAGTCACTAATTTCCTGGCAGATGCTCCAATGTACTGTTCCATCAACAGTGAGCTACTTCTACCATCTTCAAAAGAAATCATGTCCAAGCAGCTAATATTTTCTCAAAGAAACTCTTGTTTTGAACTGTACTGAATATATGATGATTTCATTGTAAGTTTAAGGTGCAGAGGTTTGTTTTCTTTTCCTCAGGTTTCTTGTAACTGCATCTTTCTGAAGTCAGAGAACAAGCACATGAGTAGGAGACACCACAGCATGCTTCTTAACTAAATAATTTCAAGAATTATTAAGATGACTTTACCTGCTTAAGACATCCTATGATAAGACAAGATACAATATAAAATTATATTTCAACGGATAGTCAGGCAAGTAATAATGCTAAGAAATTCCTTCCAAAAATTAACTAATTCAGGAAAGCTGGGAAGGACTCCAATGTTAGATTTAAGATAGTAAAAAAAAAAGTTCACTTACCTGATTTGTCTGACTACTTAGATATGGCTCAAAATCATCATCATTTACTGCATCCTTTTGATGAATCGAACCGTTTTGTACTGAAACTAAAAGTAAATCTGTATTAGGTATACTCTCTAGAAGATTTATGATGCTCTTTTAATCTAGATAAAACTTCTTTACTACCTGTACATTGAAATACTTAAGCTCTGTTGAGACTGAACATATAATTGTTAAGTACCACCTTGTTAAATTTAAAGAAAATAGCTCAT
The DNA here is from genome assembly GCA_004320125.1 of Scolopax mira. Taxonomy (NCBI): domain Eukaryota; kingdom Metazoa; phylum Chordata; class Aves; order Charadriiformes; family Scolopacidae; genus Scolopax; species Scolopax mira. The sequence goes on from BJBW01000890.1 coordinate 30,634, forward strand.
TCTATTGATGATCCCGACCAGATCTCAGGAGAGGTCTGGAAGGATGGCAACCAGAGAAGACTACTCCTGATTATCCTTTCCTGAGCTTCACAGGGAGAGAAAAAACTATAGGCACACCTTATGTGCACAGGCAGTAAATCCAGCGTTTCCAGAAGTACCAGACCAAGTGCAAATGTGCAGAGCAACCAGATGAGACATACTCAATAGGTTCAGGGGAAGTTGCAACATACAGCTTTCTCCTGCCAGGAGGAAAGGCAGTTACCCACTAAGGCAACCATGAAGGGCAGTTATTTAATTCTGTATTTCCTACGTAACTTTTATACTGTACTGCCTTAGTGGCATCTCTGAAGGGACAAAGCAAGACAGAAACAAGAGCTAAAGTCCCCAAGGGTGACAACAATCCTTTCCTAATGCATATGCCACTATGCACTGGAATCTCTTCCTACCTGCTCTTTGTGGCTTCCTATTGCCTCTAATTTCATCTAAGGCATTACACCTACCTGGGATTTTCCAGATACCCAAATTACTTGAAGTGTCTTTCTACCCTCCCTCGGGCCATTTTTCAAATAGAGTCAAATTGCACAAATTTCTACTAAGTTCCACTGCTTCCCATAGCGCAAAGCAGAACTTAAACCAGCAATTATACAATGTGAAGATGAAGACCTCTCAAAAAACCAAATTACTGTTTTTCCAAATGATTTTTTTTGTTATTTATCAAATAGGTTCAGTTAAAAAAAAAAAAAGAGGTTTTAGAGTGAAACCATGACAGCAGAAGTTAAAACAAAACAGCAGATTTTCTGACAGCTGGAGACACTGAGTTAGGAGCTGACTCCGTTGTTTCCTTCTTTTAGCAAAAGCTTCTGAAAAGTATAGACAACCATGTAACTAAACCTTCAAATTTATTGGAGTTAGTGTTTGGGAGTAAGGTTTTCTCTGTTTCATTGGGGATGGGGGGGATTGCATTACTACCCAAAGTTCACATTGCAAACCAAGCACTGACTAGACCAAAGCATTTAAAGTCAAAGGTAGAAAAAAAAAAAACCCAACCAAAAACAAACAACACCTCTAAAACAAACTGCCTTCAGGGAATGAAACTAGTTGGAAAAAATGACAAAGGAATAGAAATAATCACAAGGAATAACCAAAATTCTGGAAAAAATTATTAAGTGCAGACTTCAGTAAGAAGAGATAAAAATTCATAATTTAACACAGAAGAACAGAAGTCTTTCTTCAAAGCAATTATCTGGGAAGGAAGAAAGCAACTCATGTTTTGGATGTCTTCTTGACATTATAAAAGTCAGAACACTTGACACATCAGTTATCACAAACTGGCACAGTGGATTTGTATACTACCTACAGCCAAATATAATCAGCAGTGGTGAGAAATGAGTTTTAAAACTTGGTAGAATGGTACTTCTAATTAAACACCAAATTTAAATTAACATTAGGTGTTGAGTAGCTTGGGGTTTTTTTTCCCCATAAATAGTTTCAGTTAAGGTCATTAATCACTCTGAATTTACACACAATGGTAACATATTAATGAGCTGGAACATTACATTCCTTTTTATATTTTGCCCAGTCACACAGGGAACGAGCCTCAAAATCTTTTGTCCTTGCCACGTCCACTGCTTAGACTTAACCAAACAGCACAGAGAGCACAAGCCTCAAATACAATTCTCTTATAATGAAAACCATAGATGCGGCGTGCAAGTTTCTTAAAAGCATGCAACCACAAATAAAGGAATAAACAGCTGCATGTCAAGACTAGAATCCTATCAAAATTAATCTCCTCATACTGACAGCTAATCTTCATAAAACGTGCATCTGCTGTGTTTATTGTTTCAGAGGTATCTAAAAGGTCACTTAAGACAGACTTATTTTTGGTCTGCCTGTTACAACTAACAGAATATTCCTGAAAATGCGTTTCTTCCTCATTCATTCTGTGTTTAAGTCGGTACACAAAACAGTTCTACACTGACATTTTTCCTAGTAAATATATACTTTTCCCAGTGAAATAGCATCACTACTATTGCGTTTCTTTGGCTTTTCATTCTAACATTACAAAATGTGTTAATAATGAAGAATGTAGCCCACACACATTTAACAAGAGCAAACAGATTAAGATGCATGCCTCATTCCCAAAATCTCACATTAAGTGTTCCAACTAAACAGGGCAGTGATGAAGAATACTAATTGAAAGTAATCTTCAGTTACTAAAAATATCTGTATCAATCCAACTCTGAAAATACCATATATTTCCGCAAACACTGTGAAAACATACAATGTAATTAGATATTGGAAAGAAACAACTCATCAAATAAAGTAACTTAAAGCTCATTTTCTTTTAACTGTTACTATCCTTTGAACAACCACTCACAAAACACACAGACGGTGGCCAAAGGCATAATAATAAATTTTTCATTAGAAGCAGCCATTACACCTTGATTAGCGTGGAGAATAAATACTAAGAGAAACACACAACATTTCATTCTTGTTTTAAATCTAATGCTTACATTTAATCCTTCTACAAAACCAAAAATTATATACATATATATGTAAACATAAAGTCAGCACTTTCCTATCACAGGTGTGATACACCGGCACAACAAACAAAAGGTGTGTGGGGAAAAAAAAGGTTTCAGGAATGGCAGTTTCTCCCCCAGCACCACCCCCCTGTTAGACATCATTTGACTGATGTCAGCTCTGATGTTTTATGTCAGCTGTACAGTAGCTGACAACTAGAACATGGAAGCTTTCAAAACAGGATAATTTACTCATTCAAGTCTCTGAAATACCGACATTAATGTCCCAAATAACAGGTGGATTCTACTGTTCCACACACTAGAAACTTCAATACCACAAATTCTGGTCAAGGGAAATGGCACAGTACACCAATTTATAATCAACCAGAATAAAGCATCCAAAACATTTGGCTAGACAATACAAATTAGCTACCTCCCAATATAATTTTGCAGGTCTAATACATTTTGTTTCAACATGAAAAATACTCTTATTTCCATGCATACACTCCTTATACTACCCATTCGCATTCTCTCTCTATGTTCTAACCTTTTTACCACCCTCTTTAATGCTATTACTCTTATGCACAGAACCAACTTCAGATTAGTCTTTTAACTCAGTATCAAATCTTCCTTCGAAGCTCCTTTAAGCTGGGAGCTATCATGACGCCTGAAAAAGATTACAGTTTGCCAACATGTGGTCAGTAAGGACTGCTGATACTGGCTTCATTTATCCTCTTGAAAAAGTCTCTAACCCAAAGCCAACTGCTTGTGCCACACTGTGCCACCATCTTCAATCTCCTAGCCCTCTAATCTAATCCTAAATCATGATCTAGTTTCATTAAACAGATGTTATACCGAATCATTTAAGAGAATGGAGGAGATCGTTTTGCTTCACTATAATTTTCAATTAGGTCATATTCTCACCAAAAGAATATATAGTAAGTATCCATCGTTTCAAAGGATTCACCCCATAAAAAAATTCAAATTCAGAAATGCAAAAATCCTTTCCTTACATAGCAAACTAAGAGATGTGTTTTGATTCAAACATTCTGCAGCATTTACAAATTATAGCACACAAAAACATGACAACATAAATAAGTTAAAGCTGACTCCTGCATTTTCGCTATTAAACAAGCTAAAACACAACACCCAAATTGAAATGCTTAATACCTCTACTCCAATTCATATATATTGAGTATAGTTCAAAAATTGCTTGTATGATTCTCTAATAGATGCATCTCAATAACCTCCCTAAAACTGAGATATGGCAATTCAAAGAATGTGAAACCACAAACTACTTGCTGAAATGAATCTGACTTTTCTTCTCATTTAAGGGCAACACAGAAGATATAAACACAAACTATTTCAAAACCACATTAAATAGTTAAAAGCTCCAGTTTGGGTGGGGGGGAGGAAAGGTGGAAGTATTAGAAACAAGCATTCAAGCAAGACCAAACTGAGAAGGTCTGAAGAGGTAAACCCAAGTTCATTTTTCTCTGAATGCAGAGAAATTAAAAAGAGGAAGCCAAATTTAGCAAGATTCAGGAACCATGTGCCACCTTGTAAGTGATATGTAATAAGCAGATAATCTGCACATAGGCAGAATAATAGAATAAATACACTGCAGATAACATGAAATGACAGTTCACAGAGAACAATTAGATTAGTTCAGATAATGAACAGTGGGGGGCAAAGAGCTCAAAAAAAAAAAAAGTTTCTTATCTTCATGAAGAAATAAGCATCTTAACACAGGAAGGTAGCTGCATCCATGCTGTTCTATAGCTCAGCTTGCTGAGCGTCTCCTAATTAAACAGGCACAAATGTACTGATTAGGCAAAAAGAATTCCCAACTAGAATATTAAGTCTTTATATCAAAGATAACAAATTCCAGACCAGAAATAAACTGCAAGATATAATCTGAGATGCTGTTTAGGGCAGACTTGCCAAGAATTCTAGAGAGAATATTAAGTAGTTAGTTCCTTGTTTCTGTGAGAGAAAAGAAAACCCATTGAGTATGGTATTTAAAAACTAAGATGTTGACAGAAACATAAAAAAAACAAAAAAGAAAAGCAGAAGACCTACAATAAGTGAGAGAATATTCTATACTGACAGTAAAATGAAGAGAAAAGCCCACAAAATTTCTGAGATTAAGGAAGGTGATGTGCTCTGCTCACAGATATGAGTAACTAAATAGTCATGTGGCTGTTGTCTCCCAAGCTAAGGAAACTGTTCAGAAAGATTCTTCCTGATGATTCTAGTACATGGGTTCTATTTAATGCACAGAAAAGACCAAGGTGCACTGTTAAAGAGACCACACAAGCATATCACAAAGTCAGCTAAAAAGAAATAGCTATGTTGTCATTCAGCTTCTGACATTAATCTTCGTTTACAAAATAAAACATTTTAAATTGACGTACTGCTGTACCACAGTAAAATTGCTGGGGAATAATATTTTGGCATGCAATTTCCTGTCATCTTGCTCTGAAATAAAAGCTATCCTATAGCAACAATCTCTTCCCACGACAGTCTGAAGACACTTTAAACCTCCACAAATAGCAACATTAGAGATTTATACAGAAATACAAAGAATCAACTTACCTTTATTTCCCTGTCCTTTAGGTCTCTGTATATAGGAAAGTGGGGAAAAAAAAGCAAAACAAGTTCAATTAGAATTCTCTAATGTTTACTTCAGAGTAATTCCATTTATTTGCCAATCCTGCTCTTTTGAACTTAAATATCAGTATAAAATATTATTAAAAAGCATGCTGTTATAATACTATATTACATAAAATAATAATATAAAATATTAGTAAAATTTTAAAATTTAAATAATTTAGTCTTTTACAGCAGGTTACAACACCTAAATGGTGTTGAAAACCCAAACAACAAACAAATTTTGGATTGTCCCTCCAAAAATATATGCAATAAACAAAGCATAGAGTAAAATAACAAAGTAAGTTAGTAGTTTAAGATTACTGCCAATACTAGAATTTCGTTAGAACTTCATTATCATGTCATCTTTTAAAACAACTGATGCATATTTATCAGAGAATACCCTACAATACATTGCTTTTTAGATACAAAGGAATATACAGTGATATTGTTAGCTAAACTACAACTTGTGCATTCCTCGTGTAGGCAGTTGCATTGAGAAAATGATACAGCCCGCATGAAGCTTTCACACAAGGAAATAATACCTTAGAGGAGGATTTTTATTTTTTTTTTTTTAGGATTAGTCATTACAAAACACTGTTAATCTGTCATGCACTAAGAATCACTGTAGCAGTACAAATTACAGTACCCTTAATTCCTTTACAGCAAAATAAAATATCTTAGAAAAAAACAAATGCTAGCCCATAAAAATATAATTCATCTTCTCACATAAGTACAACTAAGCATGAGTGGATCTCCAGGCTCCACCACTCTCTAACAATTTTTAGACCTGAAAAACTCAGCATTCAGAGATTTGAAAGTTTAGGAGGCAGCCACCTCCATCTTGCTTTTACATGTGTCTGTCTCAGAGTTATCCTGTTTAACACTGTTCCATCTACAGATGCACTGGTTAGTCACCTCCCTCTCCCAAAACCAGAGAAAAATCCCTTAAAAAACCCAACCACCTCATGTTTTGGGGTGAATCTAATCCAGACACAACGGCATGCAGAAACCTACAGGAGACATGGAAGTATAAAAGTTGGGAAGGAGAAGCCTTCGTGGAAGAAAGAGCAATAAAACGAGATCACTGAGCTAGAAATAAGTGCATAAAAGGAAATTGGAGAGCATGGCAGAGACAAAAGAAACAAAACGTTAAGGGCACAGAGAGAAAATAAAAGGGGGGCCAGGAAACTGAAGGGCCAAAACTTTTGGGGAGGGGCAGAGGCCCAGGGAAGCAGCAGAGATCAAGACAGAAGAACTTCCAGCAAGAAGGAAAGGCCATCAGAGGCCTAGGAGAGAGAAAACCCAACAAACTCTACACTCCCTAAAGAGCAGACTAAAAAAAAAAAAAACTAACCAAAACAAAAAAAAAAAAAAAAAAAAAAAAAGCGCGGCCCAGCACAGGGAGAGAAGCGATGGAGAATAGCTGGGAGCGGCGGAGGCCGCGGGGGAAGGAGGGGAAAGCCGAGGCCCGAAGGGAGAAGAGGTGGGTGAGGAGAGGGAAAGGCACGAAGAGGGAGGATGCGCCGAAGAGGAGCCGGGGAGACCCGGGGGCGCGGAGACGGAGCCGGGAGAGACAAGGGGAGCCCGGAGGGGCTCGGCCGGGGGAAGGCCGGCCTGCGGGACGGGGAGACACAAAGGGGCCGAGCCGGCTGGGCTGATGGCCGGGAGGCGCGGGGCCGAGCGCCGGCGGGGCCCTGCGGGCGGGGAGGCGGAGCGGCTCTGGCGCGGATCAGCGGTTATAAATAGGGGCTGGGAAAGGGGCCCGCCATCCCGGCTCCGGCGGATCGCCGCTCCCCATGGCGGCGAGGAAGGAGGGAGGGATGGAAGGAAGGAAGGAGGGAAGGAGAAGGCCGCGAACCGCGCCGCCCCGGCGGCAAGGGAAGGTGCAGGTGGCCGCCACCGCCCCCCCCGCCGGGGCTAAGGACAGGCCGGGAGAGAGGAACAGGCAGGGAGCGGGCGGCCAGCCGCCCTCCCCCGCCCGCCGCCGGTACCTGGTCGACGCTGGTGGCTGACATTCTTCACGGGGAGCCGCGATCCCCTCGCTCCGCTCCGCCTGGGCCTCGAGTGATTCCGCACGCCGGGGCCGCCCGCTCGCTCGCCGCCCAGCCGCGCCGCTCGCCGCCGCCTCCTCCTCCTCCTCCGCCGCCGCCCTGATTGTCGTCGCCGCCGCTGCCGCCTGGGCTCGCTACTACTGCTGCTGCCGCCGCCGCCGCCGATCGGGTTCCCGCTGGAAGAAGCCGGACGCAGCGCCGCTTCCCCCCCCCCGCTCCAGGCTCCGCTTCCCCACAATGGCGGACGAGGCTCCGGCTCCCACTTCCGCTCCGCGGCGCCCTGACCTTCCGCTCCCCCTCCGCCGGCGTCGCCACTGACCTTTCCCTTCCCGTCCCCGCCCCCCTCATGTCACGTGGGGCGGGGAACAGCTCCCCATCTCGCGCGCGCGCGCGCACCCGCCGCCAGCGGCTCTGATGGCGCGGAGTAGGGACGGGGGGGGGGGCCGGCGGGGAGCGCGCATGCGCACCTCTGGGGAGGCGAGCCCAGGCGGAAGGCGCCGATGTGCCCCTCGCTGCGCAAAAAGCGCATGCTCCCAAGGGCCGGCTGTGGGGGGGGGGGGGCGTAAATAGCGTTAGTGGCCTGCGCGCCATCGCGCATGCGCACTACGGTCTGTCCGGCGCATGCGCAGCGGACAGCGGTAGTGCTGCGGGCCGGCCTGGCCTCGCGGGCGTTTGTGGCGGTTAGTGGCCGTTAATGGCCGTTTTGCTTATAGCGGGTCTGGGCCCGACCACGATTTCGGCCTGGGCAGTCTTCCTGCTGCCTGCTCCTCGGGTCTTGCGGCCTTCTCTGTGGCGGCAGGGCCGGCTTCAGTTGAGGTGGCAGGCGGAGGCCTCGTGAGAGTCGCCGTTACCTCACGGCGCTGCTTCGTAGATGGCGGGGTTACCGGTTTGTAACGGTTTACCGCCTAGCCCCCCCGTCGCTTTTGTCGCTTGGAAGTCTTTGATACAGGTTGGGAGAAGGAGCAACGGTGTGTCCGATGCGTTTTTGCGTATGTGGCGGGTTTCACCATCACTAGTGAAGTGCACAAGCCTTAAGTCAGTGTAAACGCAAGTTCAGCAACTTCTTAGGGGCTTCTTATAGCAGCCATTAATAAAAGCCAAGGCCTCTACAGCAGTGCCTCAGGGGAGAATTAAGCATTTATAAACTTGAATCTGAAAAGTCAGCATAGTGGTTAATATGCTGCTTAGAGTTTTGAGGAGAGAATGCCTTAAATCCAATACTATCTGTGGTATAAACGTACCTGTCAGGGCAAGAGGAAGGTACATATCTCAAGACTTTCAGTCTGAGTTCCTTCTGATACGCAGTGCATGTATTTTTTCTTCACAAAGAAATTTTTTTTTTTTTAAACAATAGCAGAAAGCAATCCTGGTATATAACTAAGTAGCAGTTTTGGATGAAAGAGTTTACAGTGGATAATAATTTCTTACTAGTGTCAAAGAGTGAATGTTACACTAGAAGTTACCAAAAGTTCATATAGGTAGGACTTGAAGAATGTTCATTTATTTTGTTGTAGTGCAGCCTGTAATTCTGACAACCAGCCATCAAAAAATGTATGCTATAGTCCAGAAGGAAGCAACAAGGATGATGAAAGGTCTGGAAATCAGGTTCTAGAGGAAGACTGAAGTAAATGGCTTTGGTTTTAATAGGAGAAGAATGAACATTTTTGAAACAAAGTCATCAAGTATTTTTATGCATAAAATAAGTGACAGTTTCTGCATTCTTTCAAATAGGATAAAATAGCATGGATTAAAACTTCAGCTGGCAAGATTAGAGTTGATCTTTTATGACACCTGGATGAACTTGTCAACCTTTAGTAGATCTGCAGACTTAACTTTGGAAAGGACTCCTTTAAAACACTATCAAAGCAAGTAAGACTGGACCCCCCACCTCTGTGACACCACAATTACAAAGCAGATGGGACCCTTAGATTCAGTCTTTCAAATCATATTTCCCTTTTTCCCTGTTTTTCTACTCTGTAGGCAGCTATGGTATTAGAGGATTCTCACTTCTTGGTGAACTGGTTCTAGTTTACGTACAAAAAAAACAGACTGAGGAGGCAGAGGAAAAGTAAAAGTCAAACAGAGCACAGGCACTTAGGTGGAAAGAGTGCCCACATTAGATACTCAACATTTCACGGGGTCATAGGGACTACTGGCCATGGGTAAGTGACACAAAGTTACATGTTAAATATGGCATTGAAAATTCTAGTTTTGATTTTGAGAGACCTAAGCTTGACATCGGGAACACTTGATAAGAGTCTGCCACATAAGACAATGAAACAACGGGCTTTAAACAATCTCTTTCATCATACCTTGGCAGTTCTCAGGATTTCATCCTGAGACTTAGGAAGTGGGCTTCTTAACCCTCCATTAATCATAAAATGACACTAAAGTGCCATTTTTTTAATGGTTTCAAATCTGATTAGACAGAAGTATTGAAAGTAAGCAGCCAAGAATTTTGAAAACAAGCATCTTCCTGAGGAGAACTCAAATTTATCATTTGTTTAAGATCTCATTGGTTACAACCCAATGCCATTAATTTTTGTCAGGCTGATGGTTGGTTTTGAATGTTGCTCCTTTTATAGAAGTACTGTATTGCCTTTGAGAAAGTGCTGGCCCCTAGTGTCACCCTAGTGACTTAGTAGTATCTATTCAGTTGAATATACAGTGTACTAGTGGAATAAATAAAAGCAGTAGGAATTTTGAAATCAGTGTATAATGGTTGCTGTGATTTGTGTGACAAAAATTCACTGTGCTGCATGTATTTCCAGTTTTTGATAATGTTGGTGTCTCTGTTGGGAAGGCATTCTACACTTTTTTCTCCTTATCTATACCATTAGGAATGTGGTAGAGTGAAAATTACCCTTAAAGAGAGTGCAAGTTCATCAGGATTCCAGTCTGCATTGTAAGCTTGACAAAGTCTTAGGCTCAAATGAACCTTTTTGATGGGGAATAATGCAAGTCTCTGAGGACTTGCCAGAATGCTCTGTGGCAATTAGTTCTCTAATATTATAGTTCCAAGTTCCGACTTTACGTGGCCCTAGAGACTTTGGAAATATATGTGGTTTGTTTCTCAAAAGTGCTTTTAGGGCCTCTTTTCCCCCCTCCTCCTGTTGAAGATGTGCATCATCCATGTACATGACTTGCAGAGTCTAAGCCACCATACCAGCAGTTCTCCAACTGGACTTAACTGGAGAGGGAGTGCCAGCCGTGACATTTTCTTCAGGACTCCACTTCCTTGTGGTTTTTGAAACACCTACTGAACAGATATGTGCTCATGACCCTGAAAAGGTCTTGGAGCCCTTCTAGAAATGTAACTCTAGACTACAACAGAGCTCAGGAGGAGGACAACTGCCGTTGTTTAACCATGAAATCAGCAGGTCCTTATCAGCCTTCCCTGTTACATTCAACAAACCTTTTTGATTTTCCATTACTGCTCTCAGAGTAGTGATTGTGCCAACTCGAACTTAAAGGGCAAAAGGATGATCCTTTGAGATATGTTTTACCCTTCAGCTTCACTGGAAAAACCCAGAAGAATATATGTAATTTAAAAATTTGGAAACCTTTATGTTAGTAACTTCTTTGAAAATGACTGAGATTTAAGACACAAGTTTTTTAGTGCTCAGAAAATGTAGTGAAGATTGTTTTCTTAGGCAGTAAAATGAAAAAAAGACCAAGTCCAAATAGCCATTATTTTGTCATACATCTCAGAGGCTTTCTCTGGACTGTAAAACAGGTACTTTGTCAAATCTTGGCCACAGACAGAAAGTGGCCCCAAGACTCTTGCAAATTAATATCAGACAAACGCTAAATAGCATGATGCCTGTGTTTCTCAGTGTAGCCCAACAGCTCAAAAAGATTAGGAAAATACTCACTAAATAAGTAGAAAATATGTGCTACTAGTGTTCTTCTGTTTTTACTGCCTCAAAAAATACATTAAAATATATATATATCTATCAGTGCATTATGACCTTGTGTTGGTGAAAGACCTCCAAGCAGTTAGCTGGACTAGGTGGCCTGCACCAACCAACATTTTAATGATCATCTGGGATTGAGAGAGTCTGTGGATGGTTCATGAAACAAAGTCAAGGCTCAGGTGTAGGTCACTGCTGAGGAACTTGCCTTCCAGAGTGTCCCAGTTATTAGCACATCACTGGCTGCACTTGGGGATTGCACTTCAGCTTCCTGGCTCTGGGGTCAAGGAGACTGGTCCCCCAACTTCATCTGGAATGAAGGAACTCCATAACGCAGCTACAAATGAGTGACTTCCCTCTGTGTGTGTAAGATTTAAGAGTTCTGAGCTATCAAAAGCAGGAGGATTATAAAGTCTTTAGCATATATGGCTTTGTCAGTGGTAATTAAACGACTACATGCTCTGCAGCCTGTGTGAAAATCAGTCCTGTGCTGAAGACCACAGCAGGTCGTAGATTCCAGCAAGCATTCTTGTCCAAGGTTTGAGTAGTTTCAAATAGTTCAATAGCATCTCTGGAATGGGGAATTTCAAAGTATGCAACGGGCGTTCTGGAAAACACACTGACCACAAAAGTGTGATAAAATTGTACGGCACGTTAGTGGTGTTGATGCACTTCTTGGGAATGAGGAAATACAGGCCTTTGGAGGGAAACGTGGGAAAGGACTGCAAA